>JACXIT010002146.1:0-15428 GCA_014737525.1 Bombus difficillimus
TGTAAAAAAATATAAAATATATCACAAAAAAGAATATACTCTAATTTTTATTAATCTATTTGTTACGCTATTTAATGCCTATTTAATAATGTCTATTAAAAAAAATAAATTTTTTGTTTTGGTTCATATCCAGATATCCAAAAACATTTATCTTGATTTTCTGAAATTTTTGCAGAGATAACAATATAATCAATAATTCACAGTTAATCATCCAAAATAGAATCTAGCCACTTTTCTAAGTCCAAAGACTTAGTTGACTTATTAGATTTATTCGTTATTTTTGAATCTGAAACAAATATGTATTTCATTAGCTTTTTAAAAGTAACATTTTCAAATAAAGTATTTTATTCTAAATATGCATAAACATATACCAGAGCTGGAAGAAAGAGATAAAGATTTCACAATTGTCAAAGGATCAGTCACAGGTTCATGACATGACAATAAAAAGTCTAAATCATCAGCTGTATTTTCTAATGAATCCTCTTTTTTCTCTTCATCTTTTGTATTATTTACAATCATCTCTTCCGAGTCACTTAATATTTTATTATAATTTTCTTTACCTCGTTCCATAGTATTGTAGATATCTGTTAATTGGTCATCCTGTAATGGTTAATAACATTTCAGTAATATCTATTTATTTTTTAAAGAGTCAGGATTAAGCTAAATTAGTCTGATATATTATTAAACTTACAGTAAAATACTTTGCATCAATATTAACATTTTCATTAAATGAAATTGCTTCTATTGCTGCAGATAATGTTTTTAGATCAAGTGTAAAAAAGTCGGAGTATTTGAAAACATCAACATTCCAATTTTTTTCTGATTGGAAAACAAAGTCATCGTTTTTAGAAATTGGAGCATTTGATAGAAATTCAAAATCCTTTGTAGTATTTTCATCTACATCAATGATTTCTTCGAAGTACTGCTTTTCCTTGTCTTCATTAACTTCCCTCTTTTCTTTTCTTGTTTTACCTCTATATGTATATAAAATAAATATTACTTTTGAATTAAAATGAAAAAAAAGGAATTAAATTAAAAAAAAACATGTAAAAGAATAATACTTCTTCTAATATTAAAAAAATAGTGAAGAAATAGTTATTTCTTAATTTAATTACATTTATATTAATAGATACTTAACTGAATTTCATATTAATTTACTATTCTGTTATTATTTCAACATTGATAAGAATGAAACTCTAATATTTATTTTATAACCTAACCTCTTTTGACGTTTAATGTATTATTATATAAATTACACATTTCGTACCTTTATGTTCATAAATAAAAGTTCTGGACGTTTTTTTAAATATTTGAACGTTACTAACGTTTATTAAGTTACATACGGTTTAATTATTATAAAATGACAAAATATCAATTTTTGTAATAAAATTTTCTTCTGTATAATAACTTAAAAAATTATAGTTAAATAAATTATTAAAATTATTATTTATTAAAATAACCTCGCCAACCTTCCTTGCTTCTTTTTAGGCATTTTTCCTATTTTCTCTTTTCATGTAAATATATATTTATATCGAAATTTATACACACAGGGTGTTTCGCGAAGAGAAACCAACGAACTTATAGTTATAGTTAAATAGATTATTAAAATTATTATTTATTAAAATAACCTCGCCAACCTTCCTTGCTTCTTTTTAGGCATTTTTCCTATTTTCTCTTTTCATGTAAATATATATTTATATCGAAATTTATACACACAGGGTGTTTCGCGAAGAGAAACCAACGAACTTATAGTTATAGTTAAATAGATTATTAAAATTATTATTTATTAAAATAACTTCACTAACCTTCCTTGCTTCGTTTTAGGCATTTTTCCTATTTTCTCTTTTTATGTAAATATATATTTATATCGAAATTTATACACACAGGGTGCTTCCCGAGTCAACGCCTGTTGGCCGTGCTGAATACACTGGTTCCCGTGAGTCACGAAATTTAAGCAGCACTGGGCGCGGAATGGTCAAAGATGGGCGACCGCACCGTGTGGATGTTGACGAAGAGGACGCGCTGCGGCTGTGGCGCCCCCATGAACAATATAGGAGGACAACTGGGGCATTGGTGGCTCTGGCAGAATAGGAGGTCAAGTGTTTTGGGATGCCTTCCATCAACCAAGAAGGAAGAACGACGACGAGGCTGCACCCTGGTAGTAATTCGAAAGAGACCCCCGGGGCACCTCATAACGTCGAGAGGTCAACCGTGGGGTTTTAGTTGGTAAGAGTCCGACACTACTCAGTTGTCGTGGTGAGGCAACACTGAGTGTCCATGAGGATTTCCCCACGTATAAAAAAAAAAAAAAAAAAGGTGCTTCGCGAAGAGAAACCAACGAACTTTGCTAGAATATTCGGGAAGCCATTTTGAAGAAAACATGTTATATATTTAATAGATCGATTCAATTTCATGGCGTGAAATATTAATATGTTTAATTAATTAATTAAAATGCGATGGGTAGCTTGATTTATTTTTATTATATTTTTCTATATGACTGTATAAAATTTAAAAAGTATTTCAATCAAAAAACCTATGTATATGTACATTGTAGGAACTTTTAACATTAAGTGTCTAGTAAATGAAATATGTTCGATTGCCAATATTTAATAAATAATAAATTACCAATATAAATAAAATGTTAATATTGTTTTAAAATCATAAATATTGCGAATGAAAATATTATTCTATAAATATAATTTTTGTATTATTTAATATATGTGGCAATGTAACAATTACGACAACTAAAATATGCAATACAAAATTGGTTATTCTTTAGGAGAGGAAACACTAGAACTAATATCACTCAATAAGCAAGATGGTATACATTCCAAGTCTTTCAATGATTCTTCTTCTTGTACTTCTTCTTGAATATCTTTCTTTTCTTTTTTAGCAACCTTTCCTTCTTTAATGGGTTCAATAAGTCCCAAACATCCCAATGTATATTTACAATCAATGTTATCAATCTATAAAATATGTATACATCGTTTTTAAATTATAATTAAACATTTTATGTACGATTTAACTTTTCGATTTATGGTTCTTTATTAGTTAGGTTCAATATTAAAATATGCACCTCGGATGCTGAGTAATCTACAGCACTAATTATGGTCTCAGTTTGCAATATTTCCATGAGAGACTGCAATAGTTTTGGTGCCATTTTTCCAAGGCATTGTTGGTTATTGTAAGCTTTTTCTGTGACCTATATACATTTATTTATATAAAATAATTGATAGAAAAATAAATGTAAATGTCAAAAAAAAAAAAAAAAAAGGGAAATTAAATAATCATAACCACCTGCAAAGCTTCGTTAAGAAATATGGTAGCAGTATTCAAAATAGTTTTAAGTGCATCCAATTCTTTTTCTTTGTTCTGAATTAATTTCACTAATCGTTTATTTTCATTCCTAGCCATCAAGATATTTTTTTCGTATTGTTTCATTTCCTTATCTAGGAGCGCATCTTTTCGTTTAATTATATTTTCTAAGATACTTTGCAATTGCTTCAGACGAACATTACTTCTCTGTACTTGTCCATAATACATAATCAACGATTCATATTCCTGTGGAATTATTTATATACACTTGTTACTTGTACTTTATATCTATTTTTATGTGAAATGTGTTATTAGTTAAACTATATTAGTTTGTTGATACGAAGACGATAGAGGTAGCTAAATTTCATTTCAACTTGTTAAAGTTAATAATAATAATAATATCACCTCGACGACTTGATGAATCGCATGCCTTTGTTTCAGCGTTTTATTCAACATTATCTGCGTCTCAGTTTCGAACAATTCACATTTCAGCCTTAACGTTTGTTCCGTTTTCTTGCGTTCGATGTTGATGGCATCGAGCTCCCTGTTGGTTTTTAGCAATTTATCAAGATCTCGATTCAATGCCACGTTTTCATGAATCGCACGATTCATGACTTCCGTTATCCGCAATGTGACCGCCTTCAGAAGTCTCTCCGATAAAATTTGCAAATGTTCTTTCATCTCTTTCTGCATCCTGCACACATTCATCGCGATTGCATACAGTTACCGCAATCATCGGCTCGTAAATTTTTCTATATTCCTAGATTTAACGATCACAAGCGAGATACATAGATTCACAGTATTTCAGAAAGTATCTGCAGACATCTTTCATGGATAGTAAATATCTAAAATACTTTCATAAGCCATTGTATGTAATTAAATTGGAAAATGTAGTCAATCCTACATAATTTGAAAACCTCTATAAGATTACATAAATAGAATTTTGTCTTTTCACAAAATATTTTACGAAATATTTAGAAAATTAGACATATTTATTCATACGAAATATTTTAGATGAATGAATCATTTTTATAAAATATTCTGGAATTATTAAAATTCATCATTTATTAGTTCATTATAAAAATATATGGAACTAAAAGTAATTGAATATAAAAATATGGGATATTAAATGTAAATAAAGGTGAAATTCCTTTTTTAAACCTAATCAAGTCTTTTAACAAAACATACACTGATTTCCCGACTACCACAGACTTCTCAGCTTCGTAAAGTTCTTCTTCATGTCGCTTTTCCTGTTCAGCTATTTCCTGTTCTTGTTTCTCGAATTTTTGCAACAGATCAAGTCGGGCTAATCGCCAATCTTCCAGTGCATTTAATTTACCAGCTAATCGAAAGAAAAGAATTATATTACATAATAAAATGTTTTTGTCTTACAATACACTTAAAACAGTTACTAATACTACATATAAAAAAAGATTTTCGAAGAAAATGATATCATATCATCAATATATCGACATTGTTGCCAATTAAACCAATCGTAAATAATTAAACTTAATTTAACTGTTATATTTCACCAGCTAATTTAACTTCTGCGCTCAAATTATTCTCCATCGTGCGATATTCGTTATCCATCGCTTCTTCCTTCTTCTTATAAGCAGCCAGTTCATCTTTTCGCAACTCTTCCAAAGCGGTGAGTCTTTCAGAAAGCTCCTTTGACTCCTCGATTTTTTCTTCTAAACTTCTTTTTAAATGTGCGATTACATCCGAGCGATCTTCTTCCAACTGCCGGAACTTCTCTTTTGCAAGTTCTGCTTGTTCCTCCAGTTCTTCATTTCGACTTCTCAATCTAATTTATTTCCATTAATCCAAACATTCTTTCGAATTTACATTATATTTGCATTTCAACTGTTTCATTTTTTAATTCACCCTTTTTATTTTCGTATTTTTATATTTTTTAAATATTTTCGTTAATTCTACTAGCACAAAAAATATTTTTAAAAGAAACTGTTTTTGTAGGTACCGTTTTATATCTTGTTGATGTATTTTTTATTCTTATTACCATTTTCAAATTTTCGTTGATAAAAAAAAAATATCAAACAAAAAATTGTTCATTTATTTTATAAAGGAAACATTGTATCGACAATTGGTTCTGAAAATATTTGGATGTCGATCGTAAATAAAAAAGAAAATAATTTCAATTGTACATTAAATATTAATTATTAGTTATGAAATAATTTTAATGCTAAAATGGATTAAACAATGTTGAAGTTCATAAAATGTATATTTATTTTTTAAAAATTATCGAGTCTTATCGATCATTAAATCGCTCATTGTTCAATTTTTGTTGTATACATAAAATACAGCGTCATAACATCTTATTAACCTTTAAACGATTTCTTTCTTAATATATATAATATATAATTTATATAGTTTGTACATATGTATATTAAAAATTATAAAATACAGTATATTCATAAATTTTGAAATAAGTTTTTTAAAATCAAACACGATATTTTGTAATAACACATTTAATAATAAATAAAATCAAATCAAACTCAATTTTCGATTAATCGAAATATTTATCATGATTTAACTAAATAGCCTGAAATCTACTACACTTGTACGTAAATTTACTTACCGTGCCAACTGTCTGTTGTTATCTAAGATCTCTTGTTCGTAAGACAGGGTCTCTCTTTCGTCGATACATTTCTTTTTCACTTTCTTTTTTTTACTTTTGCTTTTTTTCTTTCTAGCCCGTTGCATTTCTATCAATCAGATGCCAATTATAAACGATTTAAACCTTTGTACGTCACACTAAGGAACAATACACGAAGGTATTTCTTGTTAGATCGATAATTCTATAGTTTCACGGTAACGAAAGAATTTGACAAATCATTTCATAATGAAATAATTTCTTCTGTTTAATCTTCAAAGCCTTTTCGAATCTTTTTCAGAGATTTTAACATATATACGTAATTTAATTATAACGTCTCTAAATTACTTTTCGAAAATTCTAAATTACTTTGTGTAAAAAATTAAATTTGCTTTTTTTTCTGTACAAATAACTTTTGCAATTATGCTTAAACTCTCTTTTCATTATTATCATTCAAAACTTTTTTCAATCTTTGCGTATCTACTCAATACAGTCCAAAAAAACCTAATAAATAATATTATTAATCCTTTCAAAGAATTGTAATAAAATTTTATTAGTGTATAATAATAAATAATACATTTGTAAACATCATAATCGGTGAAAGAATGTTTATACATTAATACATGAAAGATGTATTTTCATTCACAGATATTTATAATTTTAATCAAAAGACGTCTTTTAGAACAGAACATACCCGTGTCAATATATGAAGACGTAATTTACAAATTATTTTAAGTAAAATAAAGTATTCTACATAAATCTTACCTTTATCAAAAAACATAATTTTAATGTTATTAATTTATACATTCATCTTATACATTATCATAAAAATATATTTCCTAGAAACTTACCTGTTGTATATAAATGTATCATAATGAAAAGGTGTTTCCTATCTTATATTTTTTCTATCTTAAACATTATAGTCACTCTATTTGTAAGCATTTACACTCTTTTTTGTGATTCTATTATCATTTCTATATTTTTCGAAATATACATACATATATGTATGGAAATATTAAATATAAAAATCTATTCCAAATCAATTTATGAATAATTTGTGATCTAAAAATTTATAGAAATCCATACAAACTAAACAAATGGCAAATGCTTAAAATTTGAAGATTTCTTTAAAACCTGATTTCGTTTTGTATATATACAGAAAGCAAAAATCAATGTATAAGTGAAGTTAAAGAATTCTAAAATATTACGTAACCATTATTAAATCTATCAACTTCAGAATTTGACATAATAAATACAGATCAATAATACATACATAAATCTGTACATACTCGCACACTATCAAACTTCTGAAATACAAACTGTTCACAATTTCACTAGAATTTGAAACAATCTCAACATAAACAAGGTGGCTCAATAAAAACAACATATCGATATGCACACATGTGCATGTATTTATGAACCATCAGTAACAAACTTTACTTCATCTAAAAGAAAAAGAGAAATAGATTCGAAAAAAGATAATTAAGAACTAGTTAATTCTAGGTGGAGGTGGTGGTTGTGGCCTGCGAAAATAAATAATTAAACTGAGCATGCCAGTGAGCAATCCGATAAGATATAAGTCCCAGTTCTGACCCAAAAGCTGGTCCCACTTATTTAAATGGTCAGCAAGGCTAAATTCTTGCAGATATTCCAGTCCAAAGAAAAATGAAAGTTTAATGAGAGCCAGTGCTACAGGAATTCTTGCATCTGGACTAGCTTCAGCCGCTAGATCATAACATCGTTTGGCTAGATGCCGATCTTTTGCAAGACCCAAGCCACGTTCATGCATGTATCCCAAGTTAAACATTGCTTGCGCATTATGTTGTTGCTCAGACGCTGATCGATAATGAGTAGCTGCAGCCTCATAGTCAACTTTTGTTCCACGACCGTAGTAATGAGCATCTCCTAATTTGACCTGTTATAATAAATTCTTTGCAAATAATAGTAGATACAATTTTTAATAATAATTCAATAGTTTCTGGATAAATGATTTTCCTTACTTAATTTGCGCAGAAGATAACATACCTGAGCAGTAGAATATCCTTGAGCAGCTGCTCTTGCCCATAAAGCAAGAGCCCTAACTAATCCCCCTTCTTCTGATAATATTGTAGTTTCTCCTTTATCCAATATAAATGCAGCATTACTCTGTGCTACCTCATAACCCATTTCTGCAAGAAGAGCATAATTGACGAAAGCCTCATTTATTCTACCTTCTCTGTAATCTGTGTGAGCAACCATTAGTTGGTCGCTCCATTTGCCCCTTTCTGCAACATTTTTTAGAAGTTCGACAGCAGCTGGACAACTACGCATCATGCCTGTTCCAGTAGCATGCATTTGTGCCAAATTATAGAATGCCAAAACATGACCAGACTGACTAGCCAAACTAAAATACTTGTTGGCTAATTTGTAATCTCGTCTTACTCCTGTACCACCTATTAAACAATTGTGTTATTAGGATAACTACAATAAATTGTATAAAATTTACTACGTAAAAAAATGAATTTTTTTAATCTTACTGAAATACATATTGCCAAGTTGAAGCTGTCCATCAACCCATCCTTGCTCTGCAGCTTGGCTGAAGTACTGAAGAGCTTTTGCAGTATCTCTTTCAACTCCCCTTCCATAAAGATACATAAGACCTAACCCACTCTGACCAACAGGATTTCCAAGTTCAGCAGCTTTTTTGAAGTATTTGTATGCTGTTTCATTATCCTGTTTAACTATATCACTGCCTTCTAAATAAATCTATAAAAATACGACATACTATTAAATATAATTTAATGAATACCAACATTATATAATTTAAAATATCTGTAGCAAAACAGCAAACAGAAAATATATGTAGCATAAGAAACATTAATTTAAAATTTAATATTTATTACCTTTCCTAGAAAAGCCATAGCAAGGGGATTTCCAGCATCAGCAGCATGTTGAAAATATTGTAATGCTCTTTCATGATCCAGTGGTACACCTCTTCCACCTTGATAATGTAATTGCCCTAATCCCACTTGAGCTTGTATATCTCCTTTTTTTGCTAACAATTGGTAATATTCTATTAGATCTTGATCAAAGATTCCTGAGCTGTATGCTGGATTCTCCTGTTCATCTAAAAGTCTAATTCTCTGAACAACTGGTCCTCCGCTAAGGGAAACCTCTTCTGCAACCTTGTTGGCTACTTTACGATAAAAATCTAAAGCTCTCTCACAAGAAGCTGGAGTTGTAATTCCAGCCCAGTGACGATAGCCTAAGGCCATTTGTGCACGAGTATCTCCACCAAGTGCTGCTACTGTGTAATGTAGCAGTGCCTTTGCTTGTGATGCTTGTACTCCACCTAATCCAGTTGCATATAGAAAGCCCATACCCTGAAAATAATTTGCCCATAGGTATTTATTAACTTACAACTCCTATTTATTAAGAATTCATTTATACATATAATAATAACGTAACATATTGTAGTATTGTGGATGAAAGGCCTAAGAGATATCGGGCGAACCATAAACAATGTCGCGAGAAAGTCTAAGTACCAACAGGCCCAACAATGTATCGTCGGTCCTTCAATCGAATAGTTACGCGGAAGAGGCCTACGTGACCCTGGCCACGAGCGGTTGCGGAACACGTGCGTGGTGGGGCTAAGAGAAAAGACAAAGGGATGCTAAGGGAGAAAGACAAATTAATAGTCAGTGTTAGTTGAGAAGTCAGAGAGTGTGAATCGAGAAGTCAGAGAGTGCGAACTGCGTTGTCGAGATAGTGTTGCTAGCGTTGTCGAGAGAGTGTGGTCCGCGTGAGAAAGAGCGTTGGAACCGTGGTGACGAGAATTGCAAATTAATTATTTAGTTGTCTTAATTATAAGTATGTTATTGTATTTAGTTCACATTAAACAACCATCATTTCTTGGTTAACCAACACTTGTTTAATTCATTTTAAATAAACTAATTGTAGTAAGATCCTACAATATAATAAATAAAAAAACATATAAATACATATAAAAAAATTTACAAACCATATGAGCAGATGGTAAACCAGTTTCAGCAAGTTCCTTAAAAATTTCATAAGCTGCTGAAATATCTTGACCAGAAGAAGCTGAACCAAATTGTGTACCCAACAACTGAGCCCATGCTAACATAGACCAAGCTTCTCGATGTCCCAGAATTGCTGCAGAAGTTAATAACTTATAGGCTTCTTCTTTATTTGAGCGTGTTGCATTTAAGAGACTCTGTGCCTTCTTAAATATTAATTCCGCTGAAAATGTTAAAACATTTATTTTAATTAAATAGTAAACTAATTATTTATTAAAAAAATATAAATTAATTATATTATAAAAATTGCAATAAACTTTAATTGAAATACCTTCCTGTTGCTCCAGAGTAAGAGGTTCTTGAGGCTCATCACTAAGAGGTTCAAGTTGCTCTTCTTCGCCCCATGTTTCATTATCCTCTTCTTCAATTCTTAAATTATTATTTGGTAAATCTATATTTTTAGTTTGAGCTATCATTGTTTTCATCCAGACATTTTTCATTACAGGACTTTCATCCCTTGTTTTTGGTTCATTTTCTGTTCCTTCTTTTCTCTTTGTAATTTTATCATTGAGATATGGTTCATTGGCTGGTACTATTTTCAAAATACTGTCATGCAAAGCCTTTAGTTCTTGCAAATGTTCAAACGCATTTTCTTCTAAACTAACATCTTCTTCTGCTTCTTCCTCAGAAGTATCTGATCGTTTCTTGGAAACATCTGACTCTGAGGCAGCAGACATCACCAGCAGGAGTAAAATCAACTCTTTTCTTAGCTTCATTTTTCCAAATTATATTTTGATTGTAATTTGTTAATCAGCTGACCTTGATGTGAATATAAAATCAATTCAGTTGTCAATTCAATATTAATAAGATAAATATCAGTTATCAATAAATAACTTTTAGTAGAAAGAACATGTATTATAAAAATGTTTTTACTGATAATCTACAGATATCTTTTATGATATAAATGTATTATAGATTAAAATTTTTATTTTGTTACTAAGCCATTATAATAGGAAAACTTCAACTTTTAAACCACGTTTGACACATCAACATTTTTTGTATACAATATTTACAAAAATGTTATTTTGTTGTGTTCTATAACCTAAACTTCAACGAATACAACGTAAAATATGAAAGAAATTACATTTTAGTAATTATACTTAGACTCTTACTTTTAGTTTGAACAGCTTGATAAAGATATTCTTGAATTCATTTTAAAATATCCTTTCGTTGGATTCGACTTTTCGTGGCAGAAAGACAAAGTTACGTCATTGAGACACGTCAACGCACATCTTTTCGGTTATCACGTAAATGAGTATTTATGATCACTTTCAAAAATAGTATCTTTTCATACGAAAAAGACAGTGCTTTACAATTGTTTTATTATCACTAGGCTTTCGAAATATGTTATTCACTTAAAAATCGATGGATCAGCTGTTTCATCACTGCTTTATAAAATTTTGCGTGTTATATTGTTCTGTTGCATTGAATCACTGAAGTTAGCTCCAAATTGTACAAATATCGGCTATGTGCTTCTAAAACTGGAAAAATAAAAACTCGAAACTAAAAAAAGTTTCATTGTTGATGATGATATACAACTAATTGTGTATTTATACGTATAAATTTACCGTGAAGCTTGGTAACATAACCTACAAATGAACAACACAATTTGTTCTTGACATTGAAATTTTGCTTACAAAGGAAAATATACAAATTGACAAAGTATATTTATAACTCAAAAACATACAGTTCATTGAACTGAAACTGAAGTCAATTATTATTAATAATCGCTGTTGTAAGTTAATAAACGACCATTATATATATAAATATATAACCTTTATTTCCTCTTTTCAATTACTATATAAATACAAAATAATTTATTGCTATAGTAATAAATCTACATGTGTATAAGGAAAAGAAGATAATACAAATCTAGAAAAACTTACTAATACCAAATAAAAAAGGATAATGCAATATTTGATAACAAATTGTAAAAATCTGACATAATATCGTTTTTGTTTATAACAATCGAATAACATATACAATATAACATAAATAATATATACAATATTAACATTCACCGACAATCTTCTTTTGTATTATTTTCTTTCATATACACTAGTATATGGTATATGAAAGAGTATTCAATTTTTATTTTACGAAAAATGGTGGATTTATTCGGCAAAGATAAGGGAAATATTTCATTGTCAACACAATTACAATCGTATGAAGATGAAGACCAAAAAAAACTGCCAACGATTATTAATTTACAAAAAACCTTTTATAGTATTAAAATTGCAGATATTGAAAATAGAATAAACAGGTTAAAAACGAATTTAAACTTCATAAATACATCTCCTAATTTCGTTATGCTTTCCTACATCTTAATACTATATAGTATAATAAAAGATAAAAATTAGAACATTTTCGAAAGTATTAGAGATCAGTATCGAAATTAATATCTAGGTTTGACGAAAGAAACGACGAATTACTAAATGAAATCGAAACTACAAATGAACAAACAGCTATAGTAGATGCAGAAACGGCTGAAGAGATTGCAAATTTAAACAAACTACTTTCAGCCCAAAATAATTTAGCAGAAAGTTTAAAAGGAAAGATCGACATCATAGAAAATGATCGAATAGAAAGTAAAATATTACACGAAGAGAAAATAGAATTGTTTGCTCGAAAGTACAAAAAAACGAAGGTTGAATTAATTTCTCAGATCAAAGTCTTAAGTAACTTATAAAGATTTCTTTTCCTTATTCTTTTTACATTCTGCCGTTCTTTGATATTTGTTCGTAAGAAATTATGTTTCTAAAGAAAAGTTCGACCATTTTTCTAGATGTGAGAATTAATGTTTTGGAAGATTTTAAAAAAATGCAAGATGTACTGAAAGAAAAGTTCCAAGCAAACGAGGTGCAAATGGTGGAGAATGAAAAAAGGATAAAAGAAACGATGGAAATTATTAATCGAAAGATTGAATTCGATAAGGAAATGTATTAATATCCTATTCGTTATACGTTTCATTGAAAGAATTTATCTTATCATGAACAAAAAATGAGGAGAAAGTTTTTCGTTAAAAAATGATTTACAGGACTTTTTCAATACAGGGTCAAAAATGAAATGTACGATTGTCTTCATGATTTAGCGATACAGTTTCAGAAAGAAGTTAACAAACATATAAATTTGCCAAATCAAAGATTAATGAGAGAAAATATTATGTTAAAAAATGAATTATTACAAATTTCTACAAGAGTTTCATCCAATATTGACACCAATATCATTCTTAAGTAATACTTTAGATTTCATTTTTCTTTATCTTACAAAAATTTGAAATATACTTTTCTTCTTTCTAAATATATTTACATTGAATATTTTTTATTAATAATTTTTCATAAAAATGTATAACAAACAACGCATTATATATTAATAATAAATTAATATATATAATTATTTAACTTTATGTATATTATTTTGTAATAATATATATTTATGTAAGTTTAGTAACATTATGTTCTTTTTGTGTATAGAAATGCAGCAATTGATTACAAAAAGAGAATGGGTGTACGAACTGCCTTTATGAGAGAAAATATAGTAATCGCAAAAGTACAGAATGAAGTGCTGAAACGATTAAAGAAAAAGTTTTACAATACAAAAGGATATCTTTCATCTATTAATATTCTTGATCCTGAGGCAGAAAAGAAATATTTAATATTGATAGAAAATGCCCGTCGGGAAGAGAACGACATTAATTTTCGTTTCTCATCCCTGAAAGCTTTACTTCATAAAGAAAGAACGAAAATTAGCGTTGCGAGATATATTTTGAAAAGATTAGAATGCAAAATAAAAGCATTTTTGGAAACAATTTATGATTTGAAGTATAATGCAATGTGTTTACTAAAAGTATGCTAAAATATCTTTGTATATTAATTTCAGATTTTAACTGCGTAAATAACGTTAAAGTATCGATATCTATTTTAATTATTTAAAAGACTAATTTTGTATTACATTAATTATATGCATATCTGAATATTTTGTAGTATCCTTCTAGTCGCAAGGATCTAATAACATTAAGTTGTATTGAGTCATTCTTATTCTTGAGAGATTTACTTATTAAAAGACAATTAAAACTTCGAAGCCATATTATTAAATCGTAAGTAATTACATTAATTATATATTATTTTTTATACTTTTAGTTTTGCAAAATATTGCGAAAATGCAATATTTTTGTATAAGAAAATTTTTAAAAATTAATATAAATTAAATTCAGGTCTGAAACTATACCACAAGAATTAGAATCTGTGTCACATATAGAGGACATCTCTGAAGATATTGATTTTAAGATAACAGTAGACTTTATAGAAGAAGAATCAAGTAAAGAAACTTTAGACGAAGTAAATAAATATTATCAAATTAATATATGTGGATTATTTAATTATATTTGAAATTTTTATTATTCAATTTTATTAGATGAAATATATTGATGGTGTAGGGGAACAAAAAGAAATATCTATTGAAGATAGGGAATCTCAAGAATCATTCATTGAAGATATTTTCAAAGATACTGTTGATTTTCATGTAGAAAATTAATACAAATTAAATGCAAATTATGAACTTGCAAAGAAATCATTATCTGACATCATAGAAGAATAAAATCTACTATTTAAAATTGTTTGCAGAGGTATTTTTTAATTTATCAGCATTATTATTTCTTTGGAAAAACATAATTTTTTATTTTTTATACAAAATCTACTTGTTATTAGCATAATACTTAAAAAGTTTAGTATCCTAAATTATTTGATAGAACTTTTTATGCTTAACAAAAATAATAAGTCATGTCATAATATAATGTTTTCAAAACATGTAATTCAAATAGTAATTTAGTTTTTCTATATAGACAATAAATTGTGTAAAAAAAATGTTTTATATTTATTGATATTGTACATAAACATAGCAATTATTACTTAACTTTTATTTATATACATAATTTTACAAAAATTATAACTTCATGTTTAAACTATTTCATGTCAATTTTTGTCATATCAATTTTGTGATCTGGTTTTATAAAGCGTTTCACTCTAGCTTTGTCTCGTTTCCTGTAATAATAAAAGGTAGATATTATCAATAAAATCTATAAATTTATTAAAAGGAAGTATCAAAAATATAAAATATAAAAGAAAATATAATTAATATTTATGAAAACAGAATTTATGTAACTACTATAAATATTTAAATTATTCTAAAGAAATTTAGTAAAAATTAATCTTTTAGCACATTCACCTAACAGAAATGTACTATTTTTTTATATTTATGTAAAAAAGTATTGTATACTTACAATTTAATATTAGCAGGAGCAACAATATTTCTTTTTTGAAGAGACTTGAATCTGTCTTTCAACAGACTATTAGCTGGCTCAGTATTTCGTAAATTTCCAGTTAATTCAGTAGATAATTTAAAATCAGGTTCTAGGGGTTCAAATTTAA
>JACXIT010002147.1:0-15472 GCA_014737525.1 Bombus difficillimus
ATTTGTGTAATAATATCGGATAAAGACTCAAAATATTTGCAACATTCTGTAACAAGTTCTTTGCACGATCTTAATGTAATATTGCTTTCATCAACTTGACTTGCTAAAATTCGTAAACCCTCTAAACAAGTATGTACAAATTATTAAAATATATTATAAATTACAATATGATTATTATGTATAAATATACTATATATAAACGTCATACCTCGTAATAATATATTATAAGTAACACTTTCAAATCCTTTCCAATTAAAAATTTTTGTTAGAAGACATAACAATAATCGAACAGCTTCTCTGCTTTGAGCTTCATTTTCTTCTCTCAAAATGTCTACAATATCTCGTAATTTTGCACAAATTTTTGGTAATAATTTAATTAAGTCCTTTATAAATTTCTCATTACTGTCATGCTCAAAGATTCCTAGGAGTTCTTTAACAATAAAACATACTTGTTTTATAGATATACCGCGTCCCACAGATTGTGTTGTATCCATGTCCATTTTTATATCTAATAGATGTACTATCTATGAAATATTATGCTAATTATAAAAATAAGTATAAGACAAACGTAAATAATATTTAATGTATATAAACATAAATAAAGAAAGTGCTTTTCGCCAATACTAATTATTTAATATTAAAATGTATATACCGATGCATCGAATTTTCTAAAATATGTTGGATTTTTAGAACATATTAAAGAACCCAATTCCCAGTCTTTAATTTCATTTATACTAATAGATTTTTCTTTCGACTTCTTTTTCTCTTTTTTTCCTTTTTTTCCAACTTTTTTATCTATTCTTACAAATGGCGGTAGAGGAAACTGATGAAAATAACATGGAGGTGGTTGATATTTTGTGTCACACAAAGAGAACAATGTGCTCAATTCACTTTGTAAATCTATCAAATTGTCTAATCGTTGTAATACTTGCTTCTGTAACAAAGAATCTTTTTGTGTAACAAAACCACTAATCACTTCACGAAACCTATAAAAAAATAAAAATTTTGTAGTCCATTTATTTAAAATTAATACTATATTTCTATTTACTTATTTAATTTTTAACTTACCAATTAATGCAACATATTATTAAATCGATTACTGAATTTTCTGCAATATCAAAATCTTTTGGCATTAATATTGCACATCCTAAAAGAGAATCTATAGCATCTAGATTTTCATTTTCACTAAGTTTAATACAACAAGTTCTCAGAAGTTTGAAAGAAATAGGTACAATTGCGCCATATTTTTTATCTTCAAAAGTTAAAATGCAATTTTCTGGCTCATCTTCAGCCTTATTCAATCCAAATTTAGGAATTAAATTTCCTCTAAATATACACAAGATTATAAGATAAATGAATATTATATTAAAGATTATAAAATATTATATACCTATAACTTGACTTATCAATCATATTTGTAATAACAAATTCTTCTTCAATGTAATCTGTGAGTCTTTTTATAAATTCTGTATTAATATTTTGAGTTTGTAAAATGATACAAGTCAATTGATCATAAAACAGAGCTTGTGATCGTGAACATTTCTTCACATTATTTAATACTGTCTCTATAAAATTAAAAAGTCTTAGTATCTTTATAACTTAGATGTAAACTTTTATAATGGTAGTTCATGGTGCTTACCAAATAAATTATACGCTGCATCAGACTTTTCTGTCTTCTGCATTAAATGTTTTATTGCCATTACTGCTCCTAAAACACCTTTACATTTTGTGCTAAAATATAATCATTTAAAAATAAAATCAGTATCAGAAAATAATGTTTTTCTTCTCACTAAAAGCATTCTGCACATTACTTAGAATATCTTAGGAAAAGAATAACCAATTTGGAACTTACTGTCAAAGCAAAATTTTTGTAAATTATGTATTCATTGATTCTAGAGATATTAGAAGCATTATTCAATATTTGATGAAAGAATTAGAAACAAGGAAATAAATGCAAATTCACTATGTAATAATAATAATGTACACCAGATTGGAGAAACAATTATTATAAAAGTAAAATGGGATACACTACGAGCCATTTGGAGAACGTAGCAGCAAATGCGGACTACATATTAAGATAAGATAGTTCAGCCAAAGCCATAGGATTATATGCAGATAATCACAAAACTAAAATTTTGTAACTCATGATTCTCGGACTATGGTACCTATTTTATTTCCTTCTAAGATCATAAAATTAGTTATACAAAAGACATTGAAAGAATCTGCTTTAAACCACCGAACTTTGAACTCTAAAACTCTGAAATCATAGGTAGTATTAGATTATTTCAAGGTCATAAGATCAATCGAAATTTATTTCAAAATTAAGGAACTCGAAAAAGCGAGTTTCGGAATCGTACTTTGACAATAGATTTCAGAATTGGTGATTTTTTTCACGTTGTTTTTCGTAATGTTAATACATACAATGGTTTAAAATTAGATAGTTGTTTTTGCAATAATATGAATAAGTCATCACGTAGTGAATCAGCTATAACATTAGAGCTTGTACATAAATGTTGCAATAAGTCATTCAATGTACCGACTTCTTTTAGATTCAAGTTATCCATTTTCTCAAGTAAAATACGAAGATGATTGCAATGTGGCGTTAGACATTGTCTGTCTTCTTCTTTTTCTACCATTTTACACAGAAACGCCAGACTATTTTTAACTGTCTGATTGCAATCACCCATAAGGAATATAATTCTTTCTAGAATCTCTCGTTGTTTGAACGCATTCTCTTTGTGACATTTAAATTGTAAACGCAACCAATCAATAGAAAAGTCAATAAATACACGTTCATCTGTTTTTAATAAATTGCTAGATATTTGTAAAGCAGTAGGTTGCAGTTCTTGCACAACCTATAAAAAAATATCTTAATTGCATTAAAGTTTTAACAAAGACAATATCTTAACATTGTATTATGCTGTACGAACTTGTTTATAATCACTATATAATAAATTTAATAAGCTTGTTCTATAAAAGCCAGATCGTATATGTTGTTTAAATATAGCTTCAATAATTTTTCTCTTCATTTCTGTTGTTAAAGATATAAGAAGCAAAAGAATGATATCTAATGGTTTTGGATCTTTAGTAATATCTTTTATAACTGTTATAGTTGCATTTACTATATTTTTTGAAAGAAGCATACTCATTTTTAATGTATTCACAATATTTAATTGACTTTGATAACACTCTTCAATCTTTTCTCCAACAAGAGGTTGTATATTAGTATTGCGTAATACCTTTAATGTCTTTTCAAAAATTTCTGTATTTGTACAATCTTCTAAAACAAACCTGTAGAAGAATGAGAAAATAGATAAAAATTATACATGTAATTATATTTCTATACTGTACTTTCTAACTAATGAAACATACTTTATAATAGCTGATATTGCGTCTACTTTAACATTTGTTTTCAACAAATTTAATGTTTTTTCCTTGTATTCATCCAAATATTCTTTTCCAAGATTTAAGTTGCCCATACAATATAATATTAAATTTATTAATTCAGAATTATCTTCTAGAATTTTATTCAAAATTTCAGCAATAACTTGATGTTGTTTGTCAGATATAATGTCAGGTAAAAGCATAATTAATTCACTCTGAAACCATAAAGGACATGATTCTAGAAGTTGTTCTAAATTGTTGACCAAAGTATCAGAATTAATTACAACATCCAAGAAGCGAAACTGTTGCAATAATGGAAGAGCCCAAGATACTGATTCAATGGAATCACTAAAAAAATATGTTTAAAAGAATTATAAAAATATATTCAAAAATTGTGGAAAACTATAAGAAACTATTATGACAATAAAAAACATACGCTATAAGTATAGCTTCATTGAGTTTAGACAAAAGGCTGCTATATATTTCTGGATATAGTTCTGAAACTTGTAACAGAATCTTTACAAGAGAAGAACTATGTAACACATTTGACACTTCACCATCAATAAGTAATTCCATATCGCTTAAAGCATTTTTTAAATTTTCTTCATTTTCAAAATATTTTTCCATTAGGGTAATTAACTCATCTTTTTTATATTTTTTTGAATTTAGTAATTCTTTCATTTTCCTTTGTACCATTATGACATCTTTACCTATAATAATTTAATGAATACAATGTATTTATATTATAACATTAATCGAATATGCTTTTAAATATGCTATGCACTATACTATCAAATATACTTTAAAATTTATATACAACTAATATCCATCATATAATTTAAGCTTTAGATAATTGATATACTTACAAAGTACATGTGGAACAACTGGATTTATCTTAATACCTGAGTCATGTAAAAACTCAAGAAATTTACACTTTGTAATAGAAATTGCATCAACATCTTTCTCTGTAATTATTGATAAATTTGATGAACTTCTACGATTACTATTTTCACATTTATCTGATATAGTGTCAGAATCATCTCGTTTTTTCTTTAAAACTGTAGATTCTGCCAAAGGAAAACCTAAATCATCGTCACTGTCATAGTTTGACGAAGTAAGACTTGACAATTTGCGTTTACGTGATAATGATTCTCCATTTCTTACTTCTACCTTACGTGATTTACTTGAAAAAATATCCTCATCTGACAATTTGTTTTGACCTGTAAATATTTTATTTAATAATTTTCTTTAATTTCGAAATATTTCATCATGAGCTTACTTTGAGTTGAGGAGACCTTTCCTGCTAATAACGTACTATTATTTCTTGGCAACTGTTCAATTAAAGATTTAGTTTGAGATATGTCACTTCTTGAAGATGTTGGACTTCCTATTAAATTTTTATGTAAACCGCTTCTAAATTTTAATTTTCTTTTATCCATGATTAAGTGATTGTACTTTTGCGTACGATCATATGTAATATCTTTTCGCGCTATAGTATAAAGAGGTAGTATGAAAATTAAATGTGTATATGCACACTATCAAATTGAAAATAACTACATACTTCGAGTTTTCCTTATAAGAAATTTGATAATAAATTACACTATTACAATGAAAATCGTTAAAATGTAAAAATATATAGAAATCAAAATATTATATTTTTATATAAAATATCTTTATATATTTTTAAATGAGATATTCTAAAATAATAGTGGTAACACTGATAGCAAAATTTATAGTAAGATTAATATACAAATTTACGAATGTATATACATACGTACATATAGAGAAGGGAGGAGAGCAGTATTTAAGATATAAAAGTGACAGAAGGCGGTGTACGTTTAACAATTGTGTGCAAATTATAGGATTAAAGATATGTCATCGGCACATTTATCGACAGGACGTCTAAATGTGGGAATTATTCAAGTACAAGTCAGGAAACAGTTGCTCTGTTTGCTTGAAAAGTGTGATGGCACAAAGGTATTAATAATAACCTTTCACAATCTTTCACCATTTATTAATATGTATTGCTATTGTTAGATAATATGTGTTGTTATTAGTTTAATAAATAAAGTCAATTAACTTATTTTTATTCATAGTTTACCTTAAAATACAATTAAAGTATAATTAGTTATCGTATATGTTTTGTTTACATTATCAGTAAACATATTGTGTTAGAAATATTTTGACCTGTATTTTATAATAGGCAATTATATGGGATCAATCTCTTGAAGGACCAATTGGTCTTGTTGCAAAATATAATTTGCTTGAAGAACATGATGTTGTTAAAATGTATCCTTTATGTGGTGGAAGTTTGACAATACCACCAAATATTGTTAATATAATATTTATAACTAGACCTCAGTTAGGACTTATGGATTTAATCGCTGAAAATGTTCATGGGTATGTGTAAAATAAGAAATATTTGTTTTAAATTTAATTTTCAATAAGATAATATTATGAGGCTTATGTAATAACAAATTTGTAGAGAAGAAGGGAAAAGACCACGCAAAGAATTTCATTTGTTCTTTGTACCAAGAAAAAGTCTTCTTTGTCAAAAAAAGCTTCAGAATCGTGGTGTATTTGGTAGCTTCACATTAATAGAAGAATTTAAATGCGACTTATTTCCTTTTGATAATGATCTTCTTTCCATGGAGCTTAGTGGTTCATTTAAGGAATTTCATCTAGAAAATGATCCCACTTGTTTGTATCAAGTTGCACAAGCTATTCAAGGATTACAACGATTATATGGAAAAATTCCAAAAGTTACTGGAAGAGGACCTGCTGCTAGCAAAGTGTGGGAATTATTAGAAAGATTAAATAGAGAAGAAGAGGATAATAAAACAACATCAGTTCAGTCATCTACTATAGAACATTTATTATTATTAGATCGCTCTGTAGATTTACTTTCACCTCTAGTTACACAGTTAACGTATGAGGGATTAATAGATGAAATTTTTGGGATAAAATATAGTTGAGTATTTTTTTACTTTTTTTTCAACTTTAGTTTACTTTATCTTTTATAACAAAATACCTTATAAGTAATTTTATTATAATTTATTATTTTTAGTTTATCAAAATATTATAATTTCAGATACTGTACAGTTGCCAGCAAGAAGATTTCATGATTCTCAAGACTCTCCAACAACAATGACTCTTAATGAAAAAGAACAAATTATACTAAATTCTGGAGAAGAATTATTTGCAGAAATCAGGTGAGTATTTTTATAGTTTAATATGATTTCATATTTTACAGAGCCTTTTTAATTATAGGGACAAAAATTTTAATGGAGTTGGACCTATCCTTAGTAAAAAAGCTAAAGTTATTTCATCACAGTTTGATGAAAGACATGGAGATAAAAGTGTGCAAGAAATTAAACAATTTATAGCACGATTACCACATATGTTGGCTACTAAGCAATCATTAGCAAAACGTAAGTTATTTTTAATTCGATTTAATAATATTAATTGTCATTAATTATAGTATGATGTATTTTGTATACTTATTTTTATTTCGTTGTTAGATACAACAATAGCTGAAATGATAAAAGAAGTAACAGATTCTAGTAATTTTTTAGAATCATTGCAAGTAGAGCAAGAGTTGTTAAATTGTATTGACACAGATAAACCAAATACTTTTATAGAAGATATGATAATACAACAACAACCACTTTTAAAAGTTTTACGTCTTCTTTGTATACAATCCTTAACAAATTCTGGACTCAAGCCAAAGTTATTGGACTATTATAAGAGAGAAATAATACAAACATACGGATATCATAATTTACCAACTATATTAAACTTAGAAAAAGCCGGATTATTAAAACAACAACAATCTGCGCGTCAGTATGCAGTTTTACGAAAAGCACTACGACTTACTGTTGAAGATGAAAGTGAAATTACACCAAAGGATATTAGTTATGTTCATTCTATATATGCACCACTAAGTGTTCGATTGACAGAGCAGCTTGTACAACCAAATGGTTGGCAAGGTTTAAATGATGTAATGGGATTATTACCTGGCCCTACTATTAGTAGCCCACCATATAACATACTGTCATCTGGGAGAAGTAAGGAATATATGTAAAAAAAATATAATTTCAATTATATCGTAGGTGATATAGATATAAATTAAACTTCTAGGAAATTCTATTACTAGCGAAGATTTTAATTCAGAACCACCAAAATTAGTAATGGTTTTCTTTATTGGAGGATGTACATTTGCAGAAATTTCTGCATTGAGATTTCTATCTCAACAAGAAGATTGTAAGTAATACAATAAATCTATTATATTATTGAAACTTTACAATTGATTATCTGTTTGTATGTACGATATATTTTGAAAAAAATTTCTATTTTCAGTAAACGTAGAATTTGTTGTCTGCACTACAAAGCTAATAAATGGAAACACATTTTTAATGTCATTAATGGAAAACCTAGAAAGTACATAATCTAATAAAATTGAACGTTATTTTATGCGTACACATTGCTGACTGCAAAATAATTATACATATTTTCTTAAAAATATGTGTAAATTCTTTTTTTCTAATAAGCATATTTAAAAAAGTAGAGTAATAATTGTACAGATATGATAAAATTATTAATTTATACCTTCAGAAGTCTTTTATAAGCATTTCTTTGCAATATTCACATGTATCAAATTATATGTATAGTTAAAAAAATCACTTTTGTATCATATGTATAAGTTTGATATAATTGTATATAATATCAATATGTATATACATAAATAGCAGTAACTAACCTTGTATTACACATTAGACTAAGTTAAATTTTTATAGCATATGAAAGCTAAATTTAAAAAGATGAAGCTTTTATAAGTTATTCGTAAAATTTTAAACATACATATATAAAATAA
Source organism: Bombus difficillimus (assembly GCA_014737525.1). Classification (NCBI taxonomy): domain Eukaryota; kingdom Metazoa; phylum Arthropoda; class Insecta; order Hymenoptera; family Apidae; genus Bombus; species Bombus difficillimus. The sequence goes on from JACXIT010002147.1 coordinate 8,258, forward strand.
AATTATATACATATTTATACAATAGTTATGATTATTTTGATAACAAATTGTATTCATATATGCGTATAAGTTATTTAAAATATGTATCAAGATCATATAAAATTTATTAACAAATTTATAAAAGAAAAAGTATAAAAATAAATTCATTATAAAATTCTTATTAAACGTATTTTCTCACTTATCTAAAATTAACAAATACCAAAGGTAATTTTAATCGAACACTACTTTATATTTTATTACATACAATAAATTTCTAAAATTTAAATGACATATCAAGTATTATCGTATATTTTGTTTTCTATTTATTAACATTGTTTTATCAAGTTAAAAGCGTAAAATTGGTAAAGTAGTAGCTATTAGTTATCGGTAATGTTTTTTAGTTTAGTACTTGATCGACGTAGAGGCGCCACTGATCATCGTCGGAGAATTCGCCTGCTGTGTAGAGTACACCCAGGCTAGCCGAAAAGGCGTCAAAAAGTTAGCGAATTCTCGTGTGTCCGGCCGATAGTGGGTGCCGTATTGTTGCGTTGCCGCGGATTGTCGCGTCTCGCGCGTGTGTGCGTACGTGCGTGACACGTACGAGGCGTGTACTTTTCCGGGGTGCGGTGCGTTTGCACAACAAAAAATCGTGATCCTCAGATCTTAATATGCTCGAAGGATCGGCCAAGTTCAGGAAAAAGAGGTGCTCCGCCTGAAGAGAGTGCTCGGAGCTGCGCGCATGCTTCTGTGCCTGCTCCTTCGCCATTTTGGAGGTGAATATCACTTTTTTCCTTGTTGCCGGAGTTTTTGAGAAATTACAGTTGATACACCGGGATCTGACCACGATGTTGTACACCCGATCCAAACACGGCAAGCCTTTTTGGCTACACCGACGATATCCCTCTACTGTATTTGCGGGACCAATCTGACGCGATTGCTTCGAGTCAGAGACCCAACCCTCCTTACGCCCGCATTTCTACCTCCTGCAAATTTCACTCGACCGCCTTCTTTGCTTACCAACCCCAATTTTACTATTATTTTTATTCTCACCGTCAAAATACTTACTCCTTAAGAGTTTCACGTACTATTGATAACATTCGATTCGATCTTCTCTGCAGATTTTCCGTTTAAAAACATATGATATTTATTCAAGTCAAATGAGTTTCCACGTATAGAATAGTGTGTTTCGTATTGAGGACCTCGTGATAAGTGTCAAGCTCATTTTAATTATAAATACGTTTTATAACGAGGAAAGATTTTTAATTGTACTCCCTGTATATTCTACAAATTTGTGTATTTGTGTTTGTTGAATATTGTTTGTCATTGAACTTATTGAGAGACTTGCTGCTATTAATGTATTATAAAAAATTAAATTAGGAGAAATATGAAATGAAGGTATGCAAATCACAGTGCATTATAATATACAAAGTTGTTATATATTATACATATATTTGTTTAATTAAAAATAACTTAATTTATACTATATAAAGTTTGTAGAAATATCAAGAATTAACTAAAAATTATGTCTATTTTTAATGAAAAACATATTAATTGTACTTTGTTTACTTTATTTCTTATATTTTGTACGTGAATCACATTTTAATATTAAATAAAATGAAAAATCATCTAAGTAAATTCAATTAATATATTCAAATTAGAAGTAGTATAATATTTAGTGTTTAGTTATTAATTATCAAAGTTAAAAATAATATAATTTACTTCTTTTTCACAGATAGAATGTTAAATTTTGGAATGGACTGACAGAGGATTAAGTAATATTATAAAATTTAGGATAGAAGATTGAAAGACAAGAAGACGTTTAAAGGTGTCTGAAATAGGCCTTGGTTATTTAATTATTAACATTTTACTATGCCAGCTGTTCCAAGGCCTGGTAGCCTTAAGGACCCAGAGATTGCTGAATTATTTGAAAAAAATGATCCGGAGAAAATATTTGAAGACTTACGTGAAATCGGGCATGGCAGTTTTGGGGCTGTTTATTATGCACGATGTTTGCTTACCAAAGAAATTGTTGCCATCAAGAAAATGTCATATGTGGGAAAACAAACTGTTGAGAAGTGGCAGGATATCTTGAAAGAAATTCGATTTCTTAGGCAACTTAACCATCCTAATACAATAGAGTATAAGGGCTGTTATCTCAGGGACCACACTGCCTGGGTATATATTTTCAGAATTATTTTAATAAGTCATATCTTAAATAATATTGTGTTATAAGCATTCTTTTAATTGTCAGTGATGAATTTTATAAATTAATTATAGTTGGTAATGGAATATTGCCTTGGTTCTGCATCAGACATTATTGAAGTTCATAAGAGACCATTAAAAGAAGATGAAATAGCTGCAATTTGTGAAGGTGTGCTACGTGGTTTGCATTATCTTCATTCTCTTGGAAGAATACATCGAGACGTCAAAGCTGGAAATATTTTACTTACCGAAAATGGTACAGTAAAATTGGCAGATTTTGGATCGGCAAGCATAAAGTGTCCAGCAAATAGCTTTGTAGGAACTCCTTATTGGATGGCACCAGAAGTGATATTAGCTATGGATGAAGGACAATATGATGGAAAAGTGGATGTATGGTCTTTGGGGATAACATGTATTGAATTAGGTATCAAAATGTTTATTTAGTTATATATTTTTACTCTGTTAAAAATAAATTACTTTAAAAACATATAAAAAAACAAATCATTTAAAATTAGACCAAAATATTTATTGAATTATGTGAATATTTATTATAATTTCAGCGGAGCGAAAACCACCTTATTTTAATATGAATGCTATGAGTGCTCTGTATCACATTGCTCAGAATGACACACCAACTTTAAATTCTCCAGACTGGTCAGATGTTTTTCGTCACTTCGTCGAAGTGTGTCTAACTAAAAGTCCAACTGAAAGGCCAGCCTCTGGTAAACTGTTATCAGTGAGTCTTCTACAAAAATCTTTATTTTATCTGCAGTATATAGATTTTTTGCTACTTTACTATTCAAGTTTCGTATAAACAGATATACTATAGTTTAGTTAGTTGTTTTCTTATAGGCTTTCAATTTTACAGCATCAATTTGTCACCAGAACGCGTTCTCCACAAGTTTTAATAGACTTAATTCAGAGAACGAAAGCTGCTGTTAGAGAATTGGATAATTTGAATTATCGGAAAATGAAGAAGATCTTAATGATCGATGCTTGTGAAACTGAAAGTACAGTTGGTGATGCTGATGGTATGTTAAGTTTTCAGTTGAAATTTGATTTGAGATCATAGTATTTGTTTATATCCTTTTTTAGACTTTTATATTTATATTTTTACTTGTATCTTATAGATACTCCAGATGAACAAACAGGTGGTGATAGTAGCAAGAGCAATTCAATTACCTCAGAGCATTCAATTCATTCAATGGGTGTTTCTGCCAGTTCTCAAAGTTCCTCCACCAATAGCTTGCCACTGCCAAATGCTGATGCAAACGATTATTCTACGGGATCTGTACGAAATAGACATAAAATATCAGCAGGTGGTGTCACTGCCAATCTTCTTGAACATGGTGCCAATAATTTTGCAACAATTAGGACGACATCGATTGTAACTAAACAACAAAAAGAACATATGCAAGAGGAAATGCATGAACAAATGAGTGGATATAAACGAATGAGGCGGGAACATCAAGGTGCTTTGGTAAGTGTTTAATTTAATATCTAAACATTATGTAATTTTTATTGAATAGTATATCTCATTTATAATTATTTAAAAAGGTAAAATTAGAAGAACGTTGTAAAATGGAAATGGAATCCCATAAACAATTATTAGATAAAGAATATGAAACTCTTTTACAACAGTTTAGTAAAGAATTGGAAAAACTTCAATTAAGGCATTTGCAAGAATTAGAACGTAAGCTTAAACAAAACCAAAATGCTGAGAAAAAACTACATAAAGAGATTACAAGTAGACAGGAAGCAGATCGGAAAGCATTAGAAGCACAACAAAAGAAAGACTATAAGGTAATTCAAAAAAGCTTTATATTTTTCGATGATATTTTATGATTAACGATATTTCGTTTTTTTAAGGTTTACAAAGAAAGATGGAAAAAAGAATTATCTCAGGATGAAGTTACACCGAAGCGACAACGAGATGCTACACTTCAGAGTCACAAAGATAATTTACGACAAATGGAAGCGCAAGAAGAGCAACGCCTTGCAAGAGGGCAAAGAGAATACCTTGACCTCGAAATTCGTAAATTCCGTAGAAAAAAGCTACTTGTTTTTCATAGTTTGGAACAAGAGCTACTTCGAGAAGTTAGTACAGTATTTTATTTTATATAAGATAATTCTTTCTTTTTACTTTGTTATCGACATTTTGTTGTATTTGAACACATTTTTAAAAATATATGTTATAAATATATTTGTATTATGCAGGAATTAAATAAGAGACAACAACAATTAGAACAAGCACATAATATGTTATTACGACATCATGAAAAAACACAAGAACTTGAATACAGGCAACAAAGGGCAGTTCATACTCTTAGAGAAGATCAAGTTCATCGACAACATGCTACAGAACTTTCTAATCAACAAGATTACATGCAAAGAGCAGAACGTGATTTACGTAAAAAGCATGCATTGGAGCTCAAACAGCAACCTAAGAGTCTCAAAGTAAGTAACATGTTTTAATTTTTCAAAACGATAGTATTATTATTATTTATTTATTTTTCGACTTCACAGCTCAGAAAAAGGACTTGGCTTACATATACTTAACTCCTATTTATTCCCATACAACTCTTACAGCATCCAAAGACCCACACTCATCCACTCTTCAATCCCAAACACATATATTCTCTCATATATCTAATACTACTAATTAAACATATCATAACATATAAACACTTTATTTAAACAATAAAATCCGATATCGCGAAAAATAATAAAAGTTTAGATCTTATATAGATAAATCAAAGTTTTTTATACATTATTATCATTTTAGCAAAAAGAAATGCAAATTCGAAAACAATTTAGAGAAACATGTAAAATACAAACGCGACAATATAAGGCATTAAAAGCTCAAATATTACAAACAACAGCTAAAGAAGAGCAAAAGGCTGTTATCAAAAAATTAAAAGAAGAACAAAGAAGGAAGTTAGCTTTATTGGGTGATCAGTATGAACAAAGTATTGCTGAAATGCTCCAGAAACAAAGTATACGTTTAGATGAATCACAAGAAGTTGAATGCCATAACCTCAAGGTAAAATGTTGCATTTATTTAAAAACTGATAAAATTACAAGATTTTTAAAATCGTTCTTTTACGAACTTAACATTCTTCAGTGAGTTTGTAAAAATATGACTTTGTTCAAATATACAAAAAAATTCATATTATAATTTTGGTTTTGATGATGCTTAACAAACATCCTACAAGTATTAGTACTACAACAATGTAAATGTAGTAATTATTTCTCATATGTTTTATAGGAAAGGTTAAATTATGAATTAGAAATTCTAATGGCATATCAATCTAAGAATAAAATGCAAGCTGAAGCTCAAAGAAACAGAGAACGTCGTGAATTAGAAGATCGAGTATCGGTTAGACGAGCTTTGCTTGAACAGAAAATGGAGCTTGAAACTCAGGAATTCCTTCGTGAACGTAGTGAGCGGATACGTTTATTACATGAAAGACAAGAACGTGAATTACAACAATTTGATGAGGAAAGTGCAAGAATAGGATTCAGGTATGTAATTTGTGATTCATAATTTTTAGTTCGAACAAATTTCGTAAATATTAACGAGAGAGGAAAATGTTTCAACTGTTCTATAGTTCTATACTTCTATTTTTAATTCATATTTGTGCTAAGCTAATCATTCATTACCACTTCATAAAATAGAAAGATAAATTTAAGAACTTTAGAAAGAAATATTGTAGATGTACCTATATACATTTTTTTTTCAAATTATTGCAGTGCTCTGGCGATAGCTGAGGCATCAAAAGAATCTTACCCAGACGATGAAAGCCTTAGAGGCTCAATGTTAAGTCTGGCTCACAGTAATAGTTCTACATCCTTCCCCCCTAATAGTCTTTAATTTTAATCATAATCAATTAATAGAATATGTATGTATGTACGTTTGCCTGTAGTGAATGCATAACGAGTCTATCGACGTTTAATTCAATGATTTACATACATAGCAAAAGTTGGCTCGTTATATGCATTGACCCAAACCTAAAAGGTTTGTTAGGGTTGGGAATGTGTATTGGACTGAAATTAATGTAACAGCATATTTTTTAATTATCAAAATATGTCAATGTGATCTATCTGGAAAGAGAGCTTCATATTGAAGAAGAACTTAGATGCTTTTTGCAACGTTGTAATATTTATTAACCATATCCAAATATCTTGTGAACTAAATAGGATTAAAAAGGAAAACTCTTTTAAGTATCAGTCTCATCTACTATACTGAAAAGTAAATCTTAATGTTCTTGGGCTTGAAGTAAGCCAGCTATTATAGCATACAGAAAATTTTATATGCGACTACAGAAAATGTTTAGAGACATTTATTTATCAATATCTTGCAATTATAATAAAAAAAGAAAAAAACAGTATAATCATAATGCTCGAATTATTATACATTTGATTTTGACTAATTGAAGATTTGAAATAAGCACAACACAGGAATAATATTTTCGGTAAGATTTTAACTTATCGAAGGACTAGTATTAAATAATCTTACTGATAATTGCATGTGTTGATCTTCGAAAACCTTATTTCAAACTTTCAGTGACACTTAGTCTGATTTAACAAAAACTGAGTGAGTCGATTTATTTATTTAATTGCATTCTTAATGTAATTAAGATATTTACAAAGTGACAGACTAATGAAAAAATTTAGTTACAGTATCTTATGTTGTAGTAATAATAATGCATTCATAATAGATAATATTTGTTATTTCAATGAGAAATTAATTTCTAAAATTGAAAGACATTTTTTTACTATTTTATACAATTTGTTTTACATTACTAAGAAAGAATGTCAATATCAAAAATTAAATTGATAATAAAATTATTGTTGAATTACCAAAATATGACAGTGTCCACTTCAAATTCCTTTCAACATTAAAATATATTTTTTTGATTTTAATTTAATATTATTGCATATGCAGCCTTGATGCAAATCTCTGTAAATTATTTACATAATTACGTTGATTTTTGTAATTGAATACATGATACATATTTTTTAAAACACCAT
>JACXIT010002148.1:0-16827 GCA_014737525.1 Bombus difficillimus
ATAACACATAAACAGATTGGTAAATGTATTATTAACACTGATTCTTCATTTATAAACATAATATATGTATATCTGAGAACAATAAGGGTATCTTTACAGTGAAGAGTCATATCTACATTGTTATTTTTCCTACTAAATACTTTATAACATAAAAAAAATCACAATATTTCTGACAATGAAATTGAACATTAAGCTACAAAAAACAAAAACATAAACAGTAAATTACTGACAGGAATTTTTAGACAAAACTACACTAAGTTTTGTATATGAAATTAAATCCCATCTTCATTTAAAAATAACTTTTTTATTACTCAAAATGATACTTTTAATTTGCTGCGTTTAAAAAATATATATAACAATTGTATATTGCAGAATGTCATGAATGCAAACATTCTCATGTATCAAATATCATGATTTATAGGTTTAGGATCTATGGTTTTTATAAAACTTTAATAGCATTTGTCATTAATCAACAATAATGATTACACTTTGCATCTAATAATACAAATCTTGTAATAAAGATTTGTGTAGATATATAAAAATATTGTTCAGATACTAACAGATTTCATTTTGTAAGCAGTACAGGTTTTGGAACATTGAATTTTTTACTGTTTTCTTAAGTTGTTCTTTGATAATACTGTTTGCTTCCCTTTTGCAAATAATACCCTTACTTTAAAATATGTAATATCTTTCCTTTAAATTCATACTTGGTTTTTGAAATTAACTTTGTGTTCAAGTAAAATATTATTTTCGGGAGGTAACGCAAGACAAGCTCTTAAGATATTTTCAATTGCTGATCGTTGTCTGAACAATGCATTTACAATTGGTGTTCCTTGAGGAACTAATGGTGCTTTGCAAAGATACGAAAGTATGGAAAGTACACTGTGAAATCCAGTGAACTCATCTTTGGTATTAGCTACTTTGAATGTAATACGTGAACAAATTTCTGCTAAAAGAACCAGATCCAAAATAATTGGGCTAGCCAATAAAGAATCTTCACATGTATTATGTATTACAATCGTATTGTGTCCTCCAAGTAATATTTCTGATGTATATTCATCCATCGCTCGTTTACTATCACCTAATAAAGAATTAAATAACAATCCTGTATTCTGAATAGTAAATGGATAGTATATAATATATAATATCTAATAGAATAAATATATATATTTTTTAATACATACCGACATATGGAACGTATTTAATAACAACACAATGATCTGGCTTTTCTCCAGGTTGGTAAAGAATTTTATTTGATTGTACCATATCATCTACAACATTGCTTTTTGAAATCTAAAAATAGAATTATATTAGAATATTAGTATTATAAATATATATTATACAAAATTAGATCTTTTCTTTTTCAACAAAATACCTCTTTTGAGCGAAATTGTTGAGGAGCAGATAAATTATAACCATCATTATTTCCAAGATGGTTATAACTAACAATTGATACTGGCTTAATACCAGCTGAGACTAGAAAATCTACAAGTACAGACTTTAATTTTGTTTGCCCAGATTTAAAATCATCACCACTAATGAATGTTTTATGTTGCTCTGCTAATTCCATTGCTCCTGGTACAAAAGTATTTTGAGGTGATCCATTTATATATGTACACTGAAGCAGTAACATATACACAATATTAACAAATTTTGCTATTAATAATAAAAAGAATATTAATAATTTCAATTTAAAAATAATATAATACTAAATATATTTTACTCACTCCTTCTAAAGCAGCTGCAACAGCAAACACTGTACTTGGACTAATTTCTGAATGACCTTCGTTAATAGCATTTAATAAATTTTCTGCTGTATCATTTACACCTGAAATTATCTCTGAAAATCGTTCCGTGTTAGCAGTCCATAATATAATCACTTGATCCAAATTCTTTGTAGTTTTAAATTCTGCGATGTCTTTTCTAAGTTGTTCCAATTGTTCGAATTTTGTACCATAAATAATGTTATTTGCTCTTTTTTCCTAAAAATTAAAAAATATAAAATAGATTTCTTAATATCCAAGTAAATAATAGATAAATATTTAAGGAAAAAGAAAAATTTAATTGAAAAAATTACTTGCCTGATTGGATGCAATAAAGTCAGGATAATATATGCTTTTTCTTGGTTTCATATGCATCATGTGTGGTACTAATTGCTTTTGTAAATTAATGTCCAAAACTTCCGCACGTTGCATAGCATCAGCTAAGTTCATATTTGAAATATCCCAACCATCAATTTCAATATCATCTGGATTTACCATTGGAAGCATCCAAGACATGGGAATATATACCTCTTCTTTGTTTCCTTTGCCTAATCTGATGGTAGATGCTTGAGTTAAGGAACCATACCTAAAATTTAAATAAAAGCTTTATATAAGTACATTATTTCACTTAAGAAGAAGAATTAAAAAATTCTTTATATTATTATTAAATTATCATAATTACCAATTTGCTTTTTGAATGCCATTCTTTGTTTCCCATGTCAACTTAAGTTTATTTGCTAATAATGCTGCGGTAATAGTGGTACCATTATTTCCACCCCATCCTACCAACATTAATCCAAGTTTTGGAACTTTCAGTTGTGTTCTAATTAATAGGTTTGTTGTTACAGGTGTTACCTATTACAATAAATGCATGTTTATATTCTGTAATATATTACTTTCAGACATTTAAAATAAATAATATTACACGTAGTAATTGTTAATATTTGTATCCAAGGTTTTTTCTACTAGTACACGAGTGGTGTACAATACAGGAACCTTTATTTTTTTCAAAAATTGAAAAATTCATTTCCAAAATTAAAATCATAGGGTTTGAGCAGCTGTTCATTTTTTTAATTATTATATTTGTTCCTTCCCCCTAAAAAAGAATTTTTTAATACAAAATTTGTAAATTGAATATTTATACAATTTTTCTAAAAAAACCTTTCAACCTTAAATGTATTAATCAAATTAAATATCAGCGCCGTTTTCTTGATAAAAAAATTTACGAATAAGCTTATTTACACTTTGTTTAATAATCGTTATCATCTTTTCTCATTATATTACAGCAATTTATTTATATAGTTTTTACGAAATGTATACTTTAGAAGAGACGTTTAAAACAATATTAAGATATAAGATCTTTTTTTATTTATGTGTATTGTTATTTTCATATATTAAATGCATAGTGAAATTCTATAGTTGATGTTTCATTGCGTATGCATAATAATTACAATAAGGAATCAGTAAATATCACTAAGGGCGGGTATTTTCGAAGCTTTTTTTACTACCATGCTACATCCTATCATTTAATGTATAAAACTATTATGAAATGAACATTTTTAGAATATAATAATTTATCATAAAGTTCTTTGAGAAATGAATTTTCATAATGAAGAATTGCTTTGTATAAAATATTTTTTTTTTTTTTTTAAGAAAGGAAAAGAACAAGTATGAATAACTTAATACACATCATTTCAACAGTTTTGAAATTCTTTTTATATCTCCTATATACTTTACAAAAAATAATTTTTTTACTTAAAATTAAATTCGATTATAAACTCTTTAATTTAGTAACAACCTGCTAAACATTACTGATCGGATTTATTACTGAATATAAAAATATAGAAAATCATTTTTTTTCTTATTCTATAATTTTTTCTCGTAATGTTCTATTTTAATAATTTGGTAACTATCGTAACAAAAAGGAATATTTTTTTAAATAGGAAGAAAGAATTATAAGAAGAAAGTAAGAGGTATATTATATTATAATATTTTGGGTATGCTTACCGTATAATTTCCACTGTTGTCTTCCGTAACATTCGTTGTTTGATACTCGTACTGTGCTTCGATATAATCTTCTGTGTATTTCACCTTCGGCGATTCAACGCGAATTTTCAAAGCCATTTTAATTGTTATTTAAATCTTTTACACTGATGATAATAGTTTTGAATTAGCTTTGCGGCAAATTCACAAAAAATGTACTTCCACAGGAATATTGGTTCAAGGATTATAGATTGATTGAAGGATTATACTCTAGATTTAATATCAAAAGATATATATATATATATATATATATATATATAAATTAATAATCGATGTATAATCGCTTTTTATAAATCACCATGCAACAAGTGATATATGTATATGTATATTTATATATTCGCGATAAAGAAAATAAAGGAAAAAATTCGTAGGAAAAGCGAACGCAAATGATACTCGAAGGTGAATATCCAAAACGTCGTGTTCGTAGCTGAAACGTAAATGTCGAGAGTTCGCGCAAGCATGCGCTTTAAAAGAAATGTCGTAGCAGCCCCCTTCCACCCTGTATAACTGGCACCTATTATATTTGATTACCGCTCGGTTTTTATCAAGCTAACTAATCTCGCATAAACTAAACATACGCTTAGTTTGCAACTTCTTATTCTCTCGTCTTCCTTACTTTTTTGTTCCTTATAGCGCCTTACAACCACATTCTGTGTTTTAACCTTATCTCCTGGATAAATATCTCGACGTTCGAATCGCTCGTGTGCGTGCATATATGTTTTCTCCAAGTTCTACGTTTTTCTTTTTTCTATCAAGTTCTTGTTTTAGATTCTACGTTCAACCGAGTTTGTATGGCTCCTGCGTTATGAAAACGTCCGTTATTTCGACTAACGTGATTATTTTTTATCGTTAATACGCCAATTATTCTTCCGTTTTATATATTCATGAATCGTTCCTTTAAATGAAAAGAGGCTATAAAATCCATGACATTCGGATGATCATAGAACATTTCGAACATCTTGGACTCTCTGACAAGTGCAAATAATATGTAATATTATATAAATTTATGTATACATTCCAATAATTAATCGAATATCCCAGGTAGAATAAATATTTAAATTAAAACTATATAAGATCATGAGTTATTCTTTTAAATAAAATTGATAACAATGAATATATTTAATGTATGAAACAAAAATTTACATATGTATATATTTATATATAGCTATTATAATTATTTAATCTTAGAAAAATATTATGTCTATACAATTTCGTCAATATTTACTTTTATATTTTTATTTGCTATTATGTATATTATTCAATTAATGTGTATATTTGCTGAAAAAATTTAATGAAGTATTATATTTATACATTGACTTATTGAACTTAATGAAACTTAATATTTTATTTTTATTTATATTAATCGTATTTCTATATATCAAAATTTGTATGTACATTGGTTATGTACTTACATGTGTATAAAGCACATTGCACAATATATTCTAAAAAAACACGAGAATTAATATTTATTGAATATAGATAATGATTTGAGATGGTAATTTTATGTTACTATGTACAATACATCATCTATGTACAATAGGTACACCATCGTGTCATTTTAATGCTATATACATATATATATAAAATTGTGTATTAAAAATATATTACAATGGCTTATGTAAAATTGTTAGGTAATTTATATAACATTTAAATTCATATACAACACAACATTTATTATTCATGCATATTCATCTAAATTTTTTCGATCTTCCAGCTTTACTAAATATAAATTTATAAACATGAAAAGAGTTTTAATGAAGTATTATTTTATACGCGAATAAATTTTATATTTTCTAGCCATATTTTTATTTGATTATATTTTAAAATATAATATGATTAGATCTACAATTGGAAAATGTGTAATATATTAAATATAAAATATTCATCTACATAATATAAGCTACCTTTTACAATATTTTATTTCGTATTTTTAATTTTTAATTAAAAAGTAATAACTTATAATAATAAGTACAATACCATATCTATTAAAAATTTCACTTATTATATACATCCTTTCATACATTCTAGATATGTAAAGCTACAACTTTTTGTAAATTATTAAATAAACTATAATTTTACCGTCCATTATAAATATTTATTAAAAAATACTTTTTTTGTCATAAGAAAGTTTTGCATTGTTAGAAATGCTCTACACGTAAGTGCTTCTTTATAAATTACTTGATACGATTATTAACTACAAATGCACCGTTTATATAAAATAATTCTGCTTATAATTTACGGTAAACTATGGTAAAATTACTGTATTTTCACACAGTAATATAATTGAAGTATATGTCATGTATATATGTCATGTATGTACATATGTATATACACATACTATACATAAATTACACAAATCTATAAAATAAGGTATTAATACGTTTTGCGGTTTAAATTATGATTGTTAGCGGGTCTGTGAACTGTTCAATTACATCACGTGTAGCTGAAATACATAGATTGTTTCAATCAATTGGCACTCGGTGCCTCTGGAACTTTCGTAATGGAAGAATTATGTTGCCAGCCATTCGTAAGACGACCCTCCACGGACGATTATGAGCTATAATCTGTTTACAAAGGCTGATTTTATCCGAGTCAACGTTAGATGTATACTATATATACGTGTCGTTTTGCTTTCATCCCAAGAAACGAGCATCATCATTACCGATAATGTATATATATATATGTATAAGGTTGGAAGCTTACACAAAATCCATTAAATACTATTTAGTAACTTTACTTCGTATCGCATTCTTCCATACATTAATATCGTATGTTCAGAAATATTTCCGGATCGATATTTAAGAAACAACATCGACAACTTCGTTATCGTTGAGCGTCCACCACCTATACATACTGTGCCGATATAATCATATTTACGAAATTCTAATAGAATAAATATTTCTTATTTTTTTTTTTTTTTTTGTTTTATGTTGCGTATGAAATAAATCGTAAATATCTAGTCACAAGATAATAATTAGACTGTAGATTTTTATGCAGATTCATATTTTAGAAAATATATAATTGAAGAAATAGAATTTTGCTAAAAAATTGTTTTGCCTATCCCATATCATAGAAAGCACTATACTTTGGGTATTTTATATAAGCGTTTTCTAATATTATGTGCGTTCTGTATAATTTCTCACTTTCAAATTTCGAATCCTATAAATGCATAAAAATCCACAATGTAATAATGACGTATATTATAGGTGTACAACATTATAATAATGTATATATACCGAAAGAAATAAATCATGGAAACAAAAGGAAATAAAACTGTAGTAGCAACTTTGCTACATAATAATTATTTAATTGTTTATATTCATTCGTTATTAAACAAATTCGCGGATACGATTACGTTAACTTATCTCAAAAATATTAAATGGAATTCAACCGAGAGTTGGCCCATTATTCATAAAGAGTGATAGTTGAACTCTGTCCAATGCTTAAACTAAATTGGAGTGGAATTGGCTTATGGGAACGACCATTGTCATACACGTATATACCAACGCAATAGATATCATGAATAAATACCTTTGAAGTTCCGTGTTTCTTTATTTTCTGAAGTTCTAAAATAATTCGAAATTTTAAGATCGGTAAGCAAATTTAATATCGTAATAACTTCTTAATAACTTCTTAATAATTTTTAATTTTAATTCTATAGTTGATTCAATGTATTCAACAAAAGGTATTTTCTCATTGCACTTCAAATATTTAAAACATAAAATATATAAATTAAAATATAAAATATATAGAAATATATAAAATACTTTTTATTTACTTAGGTCTGAGAATAAGAAATAACAAAACGCATTATACGTACATTAAAAATGAAAAAATATTCGATCTTATTTTTGACAATTTATAAGAAATGTAATTTTATTGAATATGTTGTACTTCACAAGTATATTGTATTAAGCAAGATAATTTAACTATGTATAAAGAACTAATTTTTAATGTGATCTTCACTTATTTTTTTTTAGTTGCATACAAAACTTTTTTGGCAATATTTCCAATTTTTAGAAATATTGAATATATATAAATAATAATAAAAGTAGTTATTAATTATATAAATTATTGATTTAAGCATTGAATTCGGATAATATTATGTTGATTATCTTTTCTGAATATAAATTATATTTAAACATACCATATTATTAAACATTAAAATACATTAAATTACATATATTCTTATTCTTCATCGCATATACTATAATATATACTAATATAGTATAATTTTCTCAAAAAAAAATTGTATGAGAGAATGTACATATATAATCATTAATTAAAATCGTAAAGATAAAAAAAATACAATAATTAACGCTCGTAATATACTTTTTTACATTTTTGTAAAGATTTAAAGAAATCAATAATATAAATCATGTAAATACATGAATATCTACCATTATGTTTTCTTAATATTTGTATGTTATACTTAAAAATTCTTTTAAATAAATTTAATAAAATCTTCTTGTTACATGTCGTTTGTTAACATTTATATGTCAGCTGTTTGTTATTACCACGTCATATTAAATATTGATATTATATCACTAAATGATTTTTGTAGTATAGATAAATATATATAAATACATATAATAAAAAGTGATATGAAAATAATGCTATTAATAATTTGTAATGATACGCAATTAATAACCTTTTTGCATTAATTACGTTTGAATTCAACATCATACTTAATATATATTTATTTAATAAAATTATAGAATGTATGTACTATATATATACAGGATGGAGTCAGGGAGATTATATGGCTTAAAATGAGATAAAAATCAAGGATAACAGAATTGCGTTGGAGACTTCGTTTTTTAACAAAAACAAGTCTGGAAATTTGTAAAGTATGGATGAATTTGACCAACTCTTGACTGCATAGGAATAGACAATCGACAGGAGGTTATTCTACATACGAAAAAAATTGAAAATGAAGAATAAAATTTAAGGCTTCGTTTTGGAAAAAATAGATTTTGGATATGTTAGTCAAGAATTAGACCGGTATACGTATACTACGCAAATCTCAAATTTAATTTTTCCGAAAATGAAACTTCAAACGAAAAATCTTTATTCTACATTATTCTACATTTTTACTTATTTTCGCATGTAGAATAATTTCCTATCGATTATCTACCGCTGTTTAGTTGGGAATTAAGCAAATTTATGCATACTTCATACATTTAAAAACTCAATTTTCTCAAAAACGGAACCCCCAGCGCAATATTATCATTTTAGATTTCTTTCTTTGAGCTGAATTACAAGTCACGTTGTATATAGTAATTTTCTCAACATATATAGAAATATGACAATAAAATTTTTAGAATTAAACTATTTTGTATTTTGTATAAGTAAGTATGCTTGAAAAAAAATGCCTATTATATATAAGTTTACTTTGATTTGAATATTCACAGTTATATTTTCTATATAATTAGTTTAGTGAATCTTGTTGTTCATCTAGTACTTTTACTAGAAAAGGTTTAACAAAGAGTAACCAGTAGAGTGATAGTTTCGTAGATTTGATTATTTGAGAATGAAAAGTAAGTATTATTTCGGTTAAACATCTTTTAATAGTTAATATAGTATTGTCAGTACTATCAATTGTTGTATATATGCATATATAAAATTTATATATATACATACATATGTAACTTGACGAATTTCCTTTTCAGGAGTATGTAGTATAATATAAGTAAATATCAAAAATTGGAATAAAAATGTCAAGATATTTGGAAAGAGTACAAGAAATATTAAGAAATGCAGATAGTAAAAAAGTTGCAAGTAAAAAGGTATGTACACATATGTACCTACGGATAATTTTTTGTAATCTGTCATACATTATATAATGTTTGTTTTATATCATTGAATTTTAAACTTTATCATTTTGGGACAATTTCTAGGCAAGAAAGGTTACATTAATTAACAAGTATTAATGTTTTAGACATTGTTCAATAATAATAATCTTTCATTGTGTGAAGGATAATGCTATTCATTGCATTAAATGTAAATTATAATTTTCGTTTTAGATGTGTGTTCAGGAATTATTAGAATTATATGAAAATGCAGATGCAATACTAGAAATTTGTAAAAATACAAAGGAAAGAACACAAAGTATTGTAGATTGGTCATATATAATACATAGTGTCCATAGGATAGTATTAAATGTAAATATATTTTTATGCTATAGAATATAATTAAAATGAAATTTGTTAGAAATAATTTTACACAATGTTATAACCATTTTTATTTTTATTCAAGGAAGCAGATAGACTTGCTAATAAAGATTCTTCTAATAAAGCAGCAATAACTGAACGAAATTATACATGCATACTTGTGAAAAATACATTTCGATATGCAAATTGTCATAAAGTACCACTTTTAAAATGTGAAGATATAATGCCTTTAATTTTACAAATTTTAGGGACACATATATACGAATATTATCATGATACTTATATAAATGTGCTAAATTCTTATATACTACCATTTAGAATATATCAGGTGAACATGACTCAAGAACAGTGGGAGGAATTGTTAAAAATATGTTTAAATTTATATAAATATATGTCTTCTCCTATGAGTAAAAGAGTTGTTTTAGATACATTGCAAATGATCATTGAGTATGGTTGTTTGCATACAAATTTATTTTTAAATGTAAAAGAAATACTATTATTTTTAGGTATGTAAAGAAATTTTTAAAACAATCTTTTTAATTAAAATTTATTCTAAAATTCCATGTTAAAAGCAACAACTATATATTATCTATAATTTAACTAATTTATATATATATATATAATAAATAAGTATCATAATAAAACATGCAACTTTTTCCAATTTTAGAAAGTATTTTCCTTGATATAGAAAGAAATGGAGAAATTTTAGCTGAATCTAGTTACAAAGTTACATATACAGTATGTCAACAAATTGCAGTAGAATATAGAATTACACTGTGTCATTTTAGTGAAAATATTTTACCAAATATAATCAGATTGGACAGTTCTATCGAAAAATATAAACTTTTACTATTTTTTGTAAAAATTCATCACCCCAAAGGAGTATGTAAAACATGTGATGGTGCTTATGCTTATGATTGGGGAAAATGGTACAATTCTCTTAAAAGTATGTATCTAATGATTTTGAAAGATTTTAAAGCTGATATACTTTCAAAGAGCTTCCTTTGGTTTGCAATTGAAGGTAATATATTTGTAACTTTTTTAAAATAAAGAATATGTAAAATAAATATTTTATTAATTATTAGTCTAAAAATAAATATAATTGTTTTAGTTTTTAAACAAGTAATGGAAAATCCAGATTTGATCACTGAGAAAACATCATTCAATAATTATGATTATATACAACCAGCAAAACGCAGACGAATTGCTGTCAAAATAAATGGACCGGTTGATATGCTTATTGATAATAATCCAGAAGAAGCTTGGCCCATGATACAGGTCTTAACAACATTGTTTAAGCAATATCCTGAATGTTTAAAATCAGAAGATTTTCCAACATTTTTAAAAGTTTTAGTGGATCTTTTTACATTATCTCTTAAGAAAGAAAAGATCATGAATAATTTATTTGAACTAGCTGCTGTTTTGTTAATGAATGAAAAATTATGTTCTATAATGGATATAGAAAATTCAAATATTTATTGGGACCAAATATGGGATATTTTATTAAGGTATTATTTATTTATTTCAGATTTTAGGTCATATACATTTATTTTATATTATTTTACACTCTTTTAAAATATTGATTTTATGTTTGTGTGTCTATAGTAACTTATTGTTTTAGATCATTAAACATAAATCAGAATGAAATATCAACTCATAAACTCACACAGCTTTTTATAATACATAATAAAATAACAAATCCAAATGCACTTTTAAAGCTATATTTGACAAATGTTATTAAGTGGTCAATTATGAGTCTTCGTACATTAATAGTAATTTGTGAACATTTACCTTTGCCTACTAATATGAAAGTATTTAATACAAATGTATATTCACCAGCAATGGATACAAATTCTGTTAGGTCATGTCTTATAAAATGGATATTAAATATTCCTTGGCACGAAGTGGCAACACAGATAAGAATTGATGAACTGTGCTTATTACTTATTGGCATAACATTAAAGTCAAAACATCAGAAACAAATAAAATTCAGTGAATATGATATTAATGACGTATGTGATTGTTTAAAAATTGAACAAAATACTGAGTCATTTTATGAAGACATTGAACATTATTATTTGTTATTGAAGTATAAAAAAAATGTATTCACTAAAGAAAAGGTTGAAAATGCAGAACAAAAGCCAGAAGTAAATAGATATGTACTGTTTATGGAAGATATTGTTACTTATTTAATAAACAGTTTACATGTTATTATTGAAGATGGAAATAATGCTCTTCATATAATTATAATAAAGATTGCGGTTATAGCAAAAGTTTTATCAATGATGAGAGAATTGAATATGATATCTAAAAATATTGAAGATTTATCTTTGATACAAGCATTGAAAAATCATATAGACATTGCTTATAGTTCATTGGAAAAAATAACTAATCCATCAAGAAGCAAATATAATTATTTATTTAACGTAACAAAAGCACTTAATACATTGTATGGAACATCATATGATACTGATATAGCAAAAATAATTGTTACATCTGCAACATTGAATATGCTAAAAAACATATTTAGTTTAATGAATATTGAGGACAATGAAATTTCTGATTATAAAACTAATCGTGATTATTATGATGGCTATGAGTCTAGACTAAATAGACATAAATATTTAGGTAGAGAAATCATACAAACAAAGCCATGTAACTTTTGTGACAAAGGTATAATAAGAATACAAACAACAAAAGCTTTAGCATTATTCTGTTGTATGAACTTAAAACAAAGAAAATGTGAAATTCAAATAAAACTTATGGATAATTTGCTTAAAATTGAGATGTATGATCTTTCACATACAGTTGATTTTATAATGGCTATAACAGTTTTAAAATCTCTATCAAAATATGATAAAGAAGAGTTATGGAAAAATCACAATGAACTACCATTGAAAAATTTGTTGCAATTATATCACGAATGCTATAAAGATGAAACAATTACACGTTATATATTAAATGTTTTACCATATTTTTTTAATTATGCCTTAGTTTACAATTACAAGTTAGATAATTTAATGAATATTATTGCTCGATTTAATAAGCTGCGATTTGAAAAAAGATATGGTGTCCTTGCTCATAAAGAATTTATTAAATGTCTCTCAGAAATTATTTATATTAGTCCTTCCTATTTTTGTCATACTACATGTCATACTTTAAACCAAATGCCAATATTTGAAGGAATTTTATCATCCCTTATTAGTCATTCATTTGTTGTACAAGTGCAAATAATTAAGTGTATACAAAAGATATATTCTTTAAAGAATATTAATTTCGAATGGAAAGAAACATTATTTACAAAAATAGAAAAGTCAATAAACAAATTAACCATTAACAATGAAACAGATGACAAAATAAAAACAGACGAGAAGGAAATTACAACAGCAAGTATTTCACTAATGCTTGCTGCTATAATATCTACCAATGGAATATTTCAGTGTCGTGCATTATTAACAATGTTACGGTTTAGCATTGACAAAAAGGTAGAAAGTCAAATAATTTCAAAATCAATAAGTATTATAGCAAATCAAATCAATTATTCAAACATCATGGAAGAAAATTTAAGTTATTTAATGACATACTGGTTTAATTCAAAATATTCGTCACAATTATTTCCTTGGAATTTAACACAATGTAAATCAGAAGAACAATTTTATAAAATATATAGTAATACAATAGCATTTATTAAATTTCAAAATCTAGAACTTTCTAGTGTCATTTCCTTTTGCAATTATATTAACTTATCATTTAAACAACTCATTGAAAATATCTTTCCACAAATTGTATCATGGCTATTATATTGCATTAATGAAAATAATGGAAATAAATCAAAAACTTTAGTAGGGAAAATATTTTATAAATTAAAATCAAATCAAGATGAATTTGCTGAAGTGAGGAAGTTCTCTAACTTGTTTAAAGAAAAATTTGAAGAAATATTAATATTTCTTATTGAAAGATTACACGATGAAGATTACCTTGAAGAAATATTGGGAGAAAGAATATCGTTTGCAATATCAGATCCTCCTCATTTTAAAAACAAAACAATATTTATTTGTTTGAAGTACATAGAAGAAAACTTTATTATACCAAAAATGTCTATACAATACTTTTTAGTTTATAATTGCCCAAGAGTATTACAAAAAATATTATCACATTTAATTAATAATATCTATAAAAAGAAATTTGTGGAACATAAGATAAAAGCTTTTCATCAGTACATATTCTTTTGTTCATTGATTATTAAAGAATTGGAAGAAGAATATTTCAATACATTGTCTATGTATATCATAAAAGATATTGGTTACAGTTTACTTCACATAATTAAATTATTTGACGGTACCCTTTGTAAACTAGGATGTAAATATTTTTACAAATTTATAAAACATGTTTTGTGTGTAAGAGTTGAAGACATCAAAGAAATTTTGAATTTCACTGTCATAACTTTAATTCCTATAGCACAAGCAGGGAAGATACCTATAAGTCTAGAAATACTTCAGTTCTTAATAATTGATCAAAAGGAAATATTATCTGATGCAATAGAGAAATTAAATTCATTTCCAAATGTTCCTATATTTTTAGAAATACGAAAGATACATAATGATTTGAAATATAAAGCAAAGGAAATTTATAGTTTGGAACAAGAAGTAAAACATTTTTTATGTACAGTGACTGATAAAGATGTACATTATAGCATAGAAGATATTGTTCATTTACGAATACAATTATCTACAAGAAAAGAAGAATTACGAGAACTATATGATAAACTTGAAACATTTCATGGTTTTTTTGAAGATTGTACCTCAAGCATATTGCATCGATTGATATACAAACTCATAAAATTAACAGCATCATCTGATATAAATGTTTCAATTGAAGCTGTAAAATGTTTAGGTGAATTAGGACCAACTGATTTGACATCAATGATATATTTTGAGAAAAGTCATGTTAAAGAATCTTCTAATTTAATAGAAATACTATCATATAAAATAATAATAACAATGGTACAATTTTTATTTCAAAGTGATATTGAGTTTCGAAAAATTAGTGCTAATATACTGGATGTCGTACTTTCATCTTCTTGGGGGCAAAAGTTGTTAGATACTGAATACATGAACAATCTAAAAATTATCTTGGATGAATCACAGACAGTATTACCTTTAAATTATATTCAGCCATTTATAAAAAACAAAAACTCAAAAATGAGCAACATTGCTATAAACTACACAAAAATTAATGATATTATAAAGTCAGATAATACCCTTTGGACAACTCAATCCGATGGTTCATATGCTAGTTGGATTATAGTATTAACATGTAATGTTTTAGAGTGTTTTACAGGATTTTATTCTGAAAATTTAATCCCTATTTGTATGTTAAGTACTGATTTTTGTGAAATAATTTTACCAAGAATTATTTTTTTGATAATTCATATAGATAAACGGTTTATGAGTACCATATCTTTGTGTATTAATACATTTTTTGAATATCATTTTGATTTTACAATAAAAACAAGCATTCCTTCACATAAATTTACAAATTGTGATCATTGTATTGTACGTTGTATGTTGAATATTGTGAACTATATTAGAATGCAAGTTCCAAACAATGATTTGGAATTTAATTATATATGTATTGCAAAAGCTGCCAAATATTGTTCAGCATTTTTTACTGCAATATTATATGCAGAAATGTCTTGTGAAACTATTTTAAATGATTATAATAACTTTACTAATATCTCAAAAATTGATTATGTCTATGAAAAATCAGCTGAACAAGGGAAAGTGATACAAAATATACTTAGAGATTCTTACGCTAAGATAGGTGATTTTGATGCAATTAATGGCACTGGTTCTTCACATTTGCATGATCATTCTACTCGTATTCAACATTATATACATACCAATAAATGGGATAAAGTAATGCCTGCACAAGATGTTGAACTTTCTTCTGGGAATATGTCAGTAATTAAAGGTGGGTATTACAAAATTACATATTTATTTGAGAGCTTATTATAATCTTAAATTAATTTTAGCACAACATTTATTAACAAGATTTTAACACCTCGCAGTTATGTGACATTAAAACTATGTATATATAAAACAAAATATTTCAAAATTGTTATATGTTTATAGTAATTGGAAATTTGTTATTTTAAAGTATATAACATTTATTTATAATGATCATAAAGTTTCAATAAATTGTAATTTATTAAAAAGAAAATTATATTTTCATTATAATAACTTTAAATTATATGTAATGTATTATACATTTCAGAAATGGCAAATGGATTGTATCAGTCTGGTCTTCATTATTTACTTAGTAATTTTATATCCACTATGTCAAATAATGGTATAAAAATAGATGAAGACATTCAGTATGAATGTGCTTGGCGACTTAGCAATTGGAATATTTGTGAGATAAATCAAGCTTTATATCCACAAAATAACTGTAATTTAAAATTAGAAGTAACTGAACATGATTATCACTTTTATCATTATGAAGCATTAAAATATTTTCATGAAGGTAATGAGACAGCTATACAGAATGCAATTCAAAATGCTCGCATAAATATTATCAAAGCACTTAAGAACATTAATCTAGGTAAGAATTATTAAACTTTCTGACTTTAAAAAAGTATTATCTATTTAACAATTGATTATTTTTAGAAAGTAGTAAAACTATATATGAAAAGTTAATGCAATTGCAATTAATTAATGAAATTGAAGAGTTAAGCTTTGCTAAACAAGACGAATATGAAAAAATCTTACATAAATGGCAACAGCAGGATATTGCAAATTTTAATGAATTTCAATACATTGAACCCATTTTAACTCAAAGAACTGTTA
>JACXIT010002149.1:0-17961 GCA_014737525.1 Bombus difficillimus
AACATATACTGCGGAGATGCATCGACATCTGGCAATCATCTTGCCCGAAGAATAGAGGCTGTGTGTGGCGAGCCACGGGGCAGAGGCCCTTGGAATGTTTATTGTCAAGTGTCGCTACGAATATTTCTCCATAAGAGAGCTATACAATTACTCTATACCTCTGTTAGGTAAACGTTCATCCCGTGACCGCGGCTACGTCTGGCGACCGGTTGTCGCCTCGAGCCCAAGCTCACTATCATAGGTCTCAAACAAACATAGTCATATTGTTTATAAGGTTTTACGGATTTTTTTTTATGTATTATCCTAATAGTTTCCGAAAGGGAGGGGAGGCCCGGTGTCCTTAAATCTCCGACATATAGTATTGCCTCTGTCAGTTGATGACACAATTACGTCTTCGTTTTCGTTCCTCTATCGAAGGCAATGTAGTTCCTGTTTCATCAAATTGAGTATATGGCTCCTGTCCTGTCGCAAGTTATTGACTATATTTCGTCGAATGTCATTAGCTTGTTCCGCAGAGAGTGAGTTTACGGCGAATGGCTAATGATCTCTTTCTTGGCGCTTTTGTACACGTCACTGCGTAATTATGTCCTCTTACTAGAACCGAGATGGTGTAGTCGTTGATCTGTTGTTAGGCGAAGGGTACATCTTGGTTTAAGAATTTCGGGGTTGTCGCAGCTGGAGCGTGTTGGTCGAATCCACGAATCGAAGCGATCGGAAGAACGAACGAAGGGATTCGCGGGAGGTTCGTTTGCGCGAAAGTTTAACGAAACATCGGAGGCAGGGAAAGAGAGTGGGATCGAGTCGATGTCAAGAATAATTAATACACACCGGTAGCAGATGGAAACGGTGCATTATGGAAGGCGGGTTGGAAACCCCGCGAGCATGAAAAGCGACGATGCGAGGAGCAGCGAACGGCATTCCGAGGGCGTCGCGCAGGACGGTCGAAATGTAACCAGCAGTTTCGTAACAAACCTCGCCATCCTGACAGTTTGAAATCGTGGTATCGCCCATGGGGACTTGCCAAGGACTACCAACAACTCTGTTCCTCGTGAACTCTACCAGATACATCTGCCGGAAGTTTGCACCGGAGTAATGCGCTCGCGTCGGATATCATCAGCGTCACCTTTGATCCGTTTCCGTAGCTTTCAGATTTACCGCGTTACCTTTAACGGTGGGCGCGTCAAAGACGATTGAAATTATTCAAAGATGAATAGACTACCTAGACTAGAAGACGTCTCGTACAAGTTTTAATGATTTCGAGCAAGATGTCCTCCGAGCGGAAGCATTACCCCCAAATCTACTGATTTTCGTTGTTCCTCTGGTTTCGGAGTACCAGATATCCGTTATTGAAATGCTTGCGTTTCGATTTCTCGAGCGAAACGAGAACGCAACGACTTTCATCGGCTCAACGTTAAAAACGGTATAACGTTGCTTAGATGCCGCGAGAAGAAAGTCAAGTAATGTATCGTTTTCATAGATTTATCGATTATCCGTGGAGCACGAAGCTTTCTTTTTTTCTTTCTTTCTTGACACCGGAGAATCTGTTGTAGATAGCGTTCCTTGCAAACACATAGAATTTGCCAGGCGGAGCTTGCAATTACTAATTCTGTTCGCCCTGTGTCGGGTCAGCTTTCGCGTCGCAATGAAAAGTCTCGTTGCCTCTGTTCGTGGCAAATCTGATCACGCGTCCTAGTTTCGCCTACTAACGAAACGACTGTAAGAAAAGAAAAAACAGAGAAGAAGAACAAAAAGGAATCGCTTCCGACGCCGGGCTGAACTAACGAATCGTCGGACGCATCCCGACTCGTTCAAAACGAAACGTTCGAAATGGCGTAATACCTAACCCCGAAAATAAAAGGGAATAAAAATATCTAATTATACGAACGACCGAGTATCAAACTTTCCTAGATCCGGTTTCCTTCTTCCTTCACGGTTGTAAAACGCAAGTTTTTACACCCGACTGAAGAAAACTTGCACGTTGCGTTGTAAATATTTCGAGATCGCCAACCGCCAGTTCTTCCAAAATGACTCCTTTACGATCGACCGAAGTTGCCCGGTAACCGAGCGGCAATTATAAAAATCTCTTATCGGTCGGAAGATTTTCGCCGCCAAATTCGCGGTCGAAGAAAAGAATTCTTTTCTCGTTCAATCGACCCTCTGGAATTCGGTAAATCGTGAACTCAACGAGCCAGGGAGGAAAATGGTGGCGTATAAGTATCGACGTAAAGCGAGTAAGCAAACGGATAGGAAGGTCGTTTTCGTGGGGAAATTACAGTGAAGGTAACGCACAACGCAGTTTTCGTCCGAGTTACGCGGATTTGTTCGCGGCCGTGAGCTCGACTACAGAGCCGCGATTTCAAATCGACGATAGGGAAGAACGGGCACACTGGCCGGTTGTGGACGAGGAGATGGACAAGGACACGTTCTTCGGTTTCTACTCGCTAAAGTAGAACGCTATCGTCGGCCGTTGCCCGTTGGGAAGCGTGGTCGAGGCGAGGACGCAATTGGCAACGTGCACGAATTAAGTCAGAAGATCCGGAAGAGAACGGTTTGCCTCAAGGACCGTCGAGAAGCAGTGGATCCCCAGGCTCTAGACCCACACGGATAACGCTTTTCCGCCGATAAGCTTCTCGTTTCGTCATCTAAACTCCGTTTAGTAGTAGATGTACAGAAACGAGCGGTATGCGAATTCCTGGTATACGTGCAAGTCAAAGTAAATGTTTGCAAACGAACCCAAAATCGATTCGTATCCTATGGTCACGTGGTGAACGATTTACAGCCGACCTGATCGCGGTTATTCAACCACGTAACAGATTTCAAATTTACTCGGTGCTGGCGGTGGCGCTGTCGCTGCTCGCTTGACGTAGTTACATATAATCAGGTAGCCTGGAATTTATTATAATACGTGCGTTACATGCCGGCCGTGCCATTACGAGACGCGCGATGGTGGTCGCATTGCGACGTGATCTTCGATTTATTCTCGATACATGGACGCCCTTCCGGCTACGTTCTTGTAGGCTATAGCGTTTACCTATTAGCCTATTCTCCTCCATCTGGACTCGTAGCTCTCTTGGTTGGACTCGATTACCAATTGGTTGATCGCGGAATAGGTTTCGGCTCATCTCGGGATGGAAGGACATCGCGCCAGGGACTGCTCGGAGCGAGTACCTAAGTGTCCGGTGTGCGCGGATCTTGGACTACCCGCGTCACACCGTATGGGGTCACCGGCATGCAAACAGCCGGCTCGTAAGAAGAGGGCCTCACAGGAGGCAAGGACCGTCCCAGGCGACGGTGGGGACGCGGCAACGAACAAGGAAACGACGCCGTCGTCAACCGGCCCCACGGTGGCCAGAACTGCAGGATTGCAAAGTCGGCCCATGCAAGATATCCATCAGGCGTCGCCCCTTGATTACCAAGTGGCCGTCGAAATGGAGGGAGCGTGTGAAGGGTCGAGGGAGAGAGCCGTAAACATATATGTATGTCGGGTTGGCATTAAGATTAGAGTTAGGGGCGTGTAAAGAGTATTCTCTGGGATCAGCCACCGTCGTTATACAACCGAAGTAATGTGAATTAGCACAAGTATGAGTAGTACAGAATCGACAAGCAACCGCGTAAATTAGGCACTAATGGCTATGGTCTTAGGTTCGATAGCGAATCCGTGGTCAATGGGATAACAGGTGTGATATACTTCAAAGTCGAAATCCGGCGTACTGTACTTGCCCGTGGTACAAGGATGACTTGTTTAACGCGGAGTATTCGTTGATCTAAAGATGCCAGATAACTTGTTAATAAGATTTCACGATAGAGAAAGACTTCCCGTCACGTCGACGCTGCAGAGGAAAACTATGATGGGTGTGTGCCTAAGGGCACGAGATCATTGGATTCGTCGAGGAAAACCTACGCTCGGAAAATGAGGGAGATGGACGTTGCTGCTGATTGGTTAATTACAATGTCGGTGGTTAGAAAAAGGATGCTAGCCGCCCTTGAGGGAAAGTTGCTAGCGGGAAGTGTCGTACGTGAGGGAAACAGATTTCTCCCGTCTTTCCGTTGGATGATCGAATTACGGACTGCTAGGAAAAGACGGCTTGTCCGATTGAAGGATCTTAGGTAACTGAATCCTAAGATTTATTAGCAGGTCCTCAGGCTGGCTAAGCATGTACTGCGGAGATGCATCGACATCTGGCAATCATCTAGCCAAAAGAATAGGTTCTGTGTGTGACGAGCCACGGGGCAAAGGACCTTGGAATGTTTTCTGTCGGGTGTCGCTGCAACTATTTCTTTTTAAGGAGAGCTGTACAATTGGTCTATACTTCTGTTAGGTACAACGTTCATCCCGTGACGGCGGCTACGCTAGGCGACCAGTTGTCGCCTCGAGCCCAAGGGAAGGGAAGGGAAGGCCCGGTGTCCTTTCGTCTCCGAAATGTATAAAATATTTACACTCGCTAAATCAATAATCCTTTTGCAGAAACTTTACAGATAAAGTTTCTAATCAAATTTTATTCTCCACTTAGCATATATTACCAAGTAATGCTTGGTAAATTAAAAAATTATAACGTTGAGTAAATTTTTGTATAATGTATTCTACCGCGTCTCGGATACGGAAGACGATTAAACAGTACTGAACTCTATGACGATGTGCTAGCGTGATGTAATGACGACGATGAGATAGCGTTGCTTGCAGATTGCTTATGTTTCAGGACTTCAAGTCGCACCTGTGTACGATCGCTGGGAAAATTGGTCTCTTTGCGATATGTCTATGAAATCTAAACGCAATTCTTTTGTTAACATTTTCATAATTGTACTTTAATTTTAGGATTAATGAAACAAATATTTAATAACGATTTTAATACCGAAAGTAACGATTGTTATAGTACGAAATTTTATGTGTATATAGTATGTTAAAATATGTAAAATAAAATATATAAATGTGTGCATATGGAAGATATATTACATGTGTGTATACCTACATTCAAAATACATAACATTTATACAATATTTTAGATTACGAATTTGATTTTAATCGTTCATTATGTCCTTTTATTACAATTTAGTTGTCAATTGTAAATAGATTCATAAAATTCATAAGGGAAGGACTTTTTTTTATTGCAAATAGACTAATGGAAAGTTTTTTTCTAAAATGAATTACAAATAATAATTTTGAATAAAAACGGAAGAATAAATGTCTTTCCTAAAGCTATGAAAATCTAATGCCTAATAAAATTTTATTCGTTATTCCTTATTGACTGTCGATATTAGAACTTGATATTTTGTGTCAGGTATCCCTATCTCCGACTTTCAATAAGAAAGAAGAACATTTATTTAGAACTTTACGTCCTTGAGAATGTTTCTAGTCCCATAATAAACAGTTTTTGTAAACAAAATCTTATTTTTAAAATCGCAGCCGCCGCTAGAGACTACGGAGCGCGGAACAAACCTCGCTCTGACAAGATAATATTATTATACACATGTATAGTATTACAAATGAGAAACAGAAAAGACATGTACCTCTGTAGCTCATAACTTTCTTTGACGAAAATTTATTCCTATTCTAATTACAAAGTTTTCAGTAATAACAATAACAAAATAACGACTTGATGATTAAGTACATATTATCAGAAATACCTGTATCTGGAATGTTTATAATTTTAAAACTTAGCGAAGTACAATTATTTCATAAAGTTTATTATTCTCGCTTTGTTTCGTGCAAAATCAATAATTATATCTTCGTAACTTCAATTTTCACATAACTTATTCAAATTAAATAATCGATTATATAGCCTTTCCTTAGACATAGTACTATGTATATAATTTGTATTTAATTTAAAATCTAGAGAAAGTATGCCCTGCAGAAGCGATTGGAATAATTAAAGTAACATAAAATTGGAAAATAAATCCTGTATTGTATGTATTATATTCGAACATTGCGTTGGTGTTATATACAACAAATTTTTACTGTATATGTCACAAAATATTTTTATTTCATTAAGCAAGTCGCTTCTATCTATATTTCAATGATTTTCATTTTCTAAAATAATGTCCAACTTCGTACGGTGTTTAATCGGTTCCTCTGCTTTTATATCTTTTAGTGTTGTTATGTTATATAAAAATCTGAATGGTACAGAATCATGCTCAATGCTCAATTTGTTTGAATCATTCTACGACTGAAAATATTCTTTCATCAACAACAACTGAAAAGTTCTTCCTGAAGAAGATGACCGGTGTTATGAGAACGTGTATCTCCGCTTCATAGGCACAACAAATTTGCATTTTTTTAATACGACGTCTTAAAAATTTAATGAAATGTCATTATTAGAGCAGGTGAACCTATCGAAGAGCTACTTGCTTACCGATTTCGATGTTCTTGAAATATGTCGTAAGATCGTGGTTCTGAACAACTTTTTCTTATAGATACGAATGCTCGGTTTTAGCTTTCGCTATATTCATGCAAAATTATGTTTGGTATCATAAACATATGTATCTTCTTTTTATATTTTATACAAAATTAAGAGAATTGTTGAGGTTATTAGATGTATGAACAAGGGGCTAAATTGTAAAGTATTTTAATACAGAAAGTCCTGAAGCCATCGTTGCCAGTCTACTGTTTATGGTCTGCCTTCGTCCCAGTCGTTTGACTATACGCTGTCGATGGCTTCAGTGCTTGAGAAAACTAAAAAGACCAGATGTAGAGTTTTCTTAGAAGTGGTGACCACTTCAACAAGAATAATGTTTGACATCATATTTGTAAATAAAACAACAGACGGTATTATTATTCCTTCTTCTAATATCAACCAGCAATTTTCTCTTAATGCCCCTTTAAGATGTCTTACAACCAATAATGTATTGTACACCCGTCAACACATATTGCTTTAATCGTGAGCTAAATCATGCTAGCTCCTTTTATTGGAAGATATATCAACTTTGGCAAATGACAGTCCCCTTAAAAGACTTGCTGGTACGTTTATTTTAATTTATTTGTATGCTTGTATGTATATCTAATATATATATGTCGGAGATGAAAGAACATCGGGCCTTCCCTCTGGAATTCTTTGGAAAATTCCGAATACTGTAGCCTCTGTAAATTAACCCAAATATAATAGTCCGAAACTTGAGATAATGAGCTTGATCTCGAGGCGACAACTAGTCACCGAACGTAGCCGCGGTCACGAGATGAACGTTTCACCTGACAGAGGTATAGAATAATTGTATAGCTCTCCTTAAAAAGAAATAGTTGTAGCGACACTCGTCAATAAACATTCCAATAGTCTCTACCCCGTGGCTCGGCTACACACAGACCCTATTCTTTTGGCAAGATGATTGCCACATGTCGATGCATCTCCGCAGTACGTGTTTAGCCAGCCTGAGGACCCGCTAATGAATCTTAGGATATAGTTACCTAATGTCCTTCAATCGAACAAACAGCCTTTATCCTAACAGTCCGTAAATCTATAACCTACTACGGGAAGATAAGAGAAATCTGCTTTTCTCACGTACGACACTTCCCGCTAGCAACTTTCTCTCAAGGGCGGCTAGCATCCTGTTCTAACCACCAACATAGAAATTAACCATCCGATGACCTCGTGCCCTTAGACACACCCCATCATAGTTTTCCTCTGCAGCATCACCGCGACGGATAACGCATTCTCTCGTGCGATCTCGTTAGCGGGGAAACGACGCCTTTTACGATCAGTGAATACTCAACGTTTTATTTTAACCAAGATTCAGACATAGACCTTGCAGAATGTGTAGTTACTATCCCGTTGACCGTGGATTCGTTATCGAACCTAAAGTCATTGCCATCAGTGTTTAATCGCTGCGGTTACTTGTTTACTCTGTACTATCCACCCTTGTGTCAGTAAATATTATCTCAATTGTATAACGACAATGGATAGTTCTAGTGAAGTTTCATTACACGCCCCTGGCCCTAATCCTAACTACAACGTCAACCAGACATGTATATATAATTAATACTCAAAATTTTTATTCGCATTAACCCTATTCTTAATTTTCTTAGTCGACAATTATAATTGTCGACGAATAATTTTATTTCGATGCTGAATATCGTACAACCGCGAAATTATCAGGGAAAAGAATATACAAAGTTGAAATTTTTACCATATGCGTGTTGTCGATCGCTCTTAGATGTACAACTTATCGTTTAATTGAACCTTAACGACTTATTTCGACTCAATAGTCAGTGCAATTAATATTTATAGATTTTTAACTGACTCGATTTCGATTCAGACTAACTAGTTGTCTGACAGACTGACGGATTTAAAATCTTCGGTTGACAAATTGTAACTAACTGCTCCAAGTCGCTACGTTTATTTATATTTATGTCTACCATGGGATAATCGTCACGTGATAGATTGCTCCCATGGGAATCGCAACGCTGCAGTTGTCACATCGGAGACACAAGAAATCACGAAACCGATAGATCTCCTCGCGTCGCAGTTGGAACGTTTCACGAATAAGGTGAAGAAATTGAACTTTGTATATGACAATAGACTTTGTTATGCAAATCGAACCGAGTTCGGCGGTTCAAAATGTTACAACAGAGTGATTCAAAGCGTTACAAGAGACTGATTCAAAATGTTTTAACAAACTGTTTCGAGCCCTTGTTTTGAAGGGTTTTTGATGTTGAGGTTTTTAGTCCCTCTGGATGGGTTGCCGTCTGGTGTATCTCAGAGGCGTCTATTGCGTTACTATTTGGTTATTGTTTCGATGTCTGTGGTATGCAGGATGCCTAGCCTATTCTATTACTGTTTCTGAGCTGGTGGTCTTCTTGAGCGTGTGACACAGTCTAAGCATCACATCGACGGTACGTGCCGGAATGTGAATACTGTAATCGCTTATTTTTCGCTGGTGCCTCGTCTGCTTGGTTATCTTGGTTATTTGCCGTGTCTTAATCTCTCAGCTTCCTATCAACGCTACGCGAGAGAATGTCGAGGTCTCTTGGCATCAGTTGCTTGACTTGGTTCCCACCGATCCTACGTAAGAGAATGTTGCTGCTGCTATTATTAATCTTTTGCTGATGTTTCGTCTGCCCGGCTATCTTGCTGACGCCGCGTCTTAATCTCTTAACTTTCCAGAATGTCGCCTGACTGTCGCGCCTAGTGTTGTGGCGGGGAAGTCGTGGTGAGGCGGTCGCGCGCACAGAGCGATGCACGTCAGAGGCTGTCCCATTGCTCTGCCGACTCTCGATCGTGTAGCACGTATTGTTTCGCGCTCTTCAATAAAGTCTTCTTCTTCCGAGCATTCGCGTGTTTGTCGTGAGCTTCATTTACTGATTTCTGGAAATTGGTGCGAAGTGGATTTACTGATCATAGTGTGTTGTTTTTCATTGCTCTACTTGTTTTGTTCATCATGGGGTTTATCGATTGAGGTGCCCCAACTTAGCGTTCTTCGTTGATTCTCCTCGTGCGCATTTCCTTCGTTCCCAATTATTTGAAATGTTATAATTGTGAATATTACCAATTGAGATGCGCATGTTCCTGCGCTTTTCTTTGGATTATTCATGCTTGTCGTTACGGCAATTTAGATCAGTATTTCCATGTGACTACCGATTTCAGTATTTTGCCTTGCTTTTAATTAATTTACGTGGTTTCGTTTTCCACAATAATAGGTTTTGCGTTCGTTGGTTTTTATACGCGTTCTGGTTTTCTTTAATTATGAACATGGAGGCGTCTACGTCTTTGGTATCTAATCCAGTTGTAAACGTATGTAATTTTACATTTTGAATTTATTCCTTGCTCGTTCTTTGGTTGGTATTCATTTCTCTCCTTTCATTTCCTTGTGTTTTCTTCTAGCGCAAGAAGAGGAAGCAACGTAAGAGATATAAGAGAAACGGTTCAAGGCAGCGCGGTAAACGTTGGAGTGTGAGATATCGAGAATAGGAGCGAAGATTACTCATGCGTAGACAGTTTCTCTCAGCTTGGATTACCGCCGCAAATCCTCCGCTGCCGTCATTCTCTGATGATCCCATCATCGATTTGACATTGATGATGAGATTATAGAGCTTCCACCATGTCCGCCATCCATCGAGTTTCTGATTACTGACGAGTGTGCGAAGATCAGACTGCCCGGGGAGATTCCTTCCGAAGTTTTGGGTGCTCACGTGCGTCATCACATTTCGGGTCGGGGAGGCGTTTCGCCTGTTACGTAAAGAATATTGAACAAGTGATTAAAATGTCACGTTCTTTTATTTTTACTCAATTCGTACAGAAATTCGGGCTGGCTCGGGCTGATTAAGACTGACTTGGACGATTTTTGGGGTAGTATTTATGTTCTTTTATTCGCGGGAGTGGGAAAAGACCTTGGTTGCACTTGTCATATGTCCATGGAAACGGCCAGAGAGACCGGACATTACCTCGGCGGTCACTCGTGATAAAGCGCTTGGAATTTGCTATCTTATCGCATGGGTAGTCGAATTCTCCCGTGACAGGCCTGTCGTTCATCCGTGGTGGATGGATATGTTTCGTTAGATGTATCTTGAGGAACATTTCCCTGACGTTCCTTGTCTTGACTTTGATTTATTCAATGTATATTCGTGTATTTTGTGTATATTTATTATATGTATGATTGTATATTAGTTTATATATTTTATATATATTTGTCTGGTTATCATTAGCATTAGAGTTAAGGGCGTGTCATGAATCTTCACAGGAATTATTCATCGTTGTCACACAATCGAGGTAACGTTTATCAACACAAGTATGGATGTTACAAGATTGACAAGTGGCTGCGGTGATTAGACACTAATGACAATGGCCTTAGGTTCGATAACGAATCCGCGGTCAACGGGATAACAGATATACTTTGCTCCAAAGTCTAAATCGGGCTCGATTTACTTTTCCGCAGTACAAACATTATTTGACTAATTCTTTATTGAAACGTAGAATATTCACCGATCGTAAAGACGCTAGATAACTGGGTAATAAGACCTCACGAAAGAGAATGACTTTCCGTCACGATGAGGCTGTAGAGATGAAAGCAGATTTCTCTTATCTTCCCGTAGTAGGTGGTAGATTTAGAGACTGTTAGGATAAAGACTGTTTGTTCGTTTGAAGGACCTTAGTTAACTAAATTCTAAGATTTATAGCGGGTAATGAACATGTACTGTGGAAATGCATCGACATCTGGCAATCATCGTGCCCGAAGAATAGGGTCTGTGTGTGGTGAGACCATTGGAATGTATACTGTCGAGTGCCGCTACAACTTTTTCTTCTTAAAGAAAGCTATATAATTACTATATACCTCTATTAGGCAGAAACGTTCATTCCGTGACCGCGGCTACGTTCGGGGACTAGTTGTCGCCTCGAGCGCAAGCTCATTATCTCAAGTCTCGGGCAATTATATTTGGGTTAATTTATAAAGACTACAGTATTGGGAATTTTCCAAAGAATTCCAAAGAGGAGGCCCGGTGTCCTTTCACTTCCGACACGGCCATCCTGACCATCACACGTCCTCGGCTGTATCTAAAATATTGGGTTTTTCCAACATTAGACTCGATATAACTGACGTTATTTATAATTTAGCTAAATGTCCAAATAGGTCAAGGGTCCGGTTCAACAACAAAAATTTTGATCAGATGATTGATAACAAAAATAAGAGAAAGCAGAAATCCGTAACATTATGATTAGTATTCGAAGTACTAGTTGCATCCTGTGGATTACCAGTCCGATCGTAATGACATGATGGACCATTCTCGATTTCGTATACAAATGAATCTCATTTTCTAGATCACATTACCACACTGAGCGTTTGTGAAAACACTATGCTAGATGTTACGGTTATAATGCTAATGACACCCGAACTAAATTCGGTAACGGTGTGTTGATCTCGCATCTAATTTCTTTGGACCACATGACCACCCGTAGGCGTATGTGAACCATTATGCTCGATCTTACACCTGATTATATCACATTACCACACTGGGCATATGTGAACACGCTGAGTGCCATACTGGGCATATGCATACTCACTCTGCTAAGTGCTATGGTCATAACGATCCTCTGAGATCGGGGTACTGATATCGGCATGGTCACTGCCATTGTCATCACTCCAGACGTCCAACTATCTGGTATTTTCCTCAATCTATCATGGCTGTATTTATATGACCGTTTGCCGTCGAATGTTTTTAAAATATACCTATCTCCTTCCAAAATCTCTGCTATTACAAATGGGCTCTTAAATTTTGGATCTAATTTAGTTTGATTCCTTTCCTTGTTTTTTCGTAATACAAAGTCACCAAAATTGAATCTAATTACTTTAGCTTTTGTCCTGTCGAACATATCTTTATCATACTTGACGCTACCCTTTATATTTTGTATGGCCTGTTGTCTTACGTTGGAGATATCTATATCCCTTTCTTCAATATTTTCAGATAGCAATAACCCGTAGGGTATTGCTGTTTTGCCAATTAATAATTCTAACGAGCTCGATTTAGTCATACGATTGGTGGTGCAATTCAAAGCCAATTGTATTTCGCCGATCTCGTCTTGCCATGACCGCCCTGTCGTTTCTACTGTTGTAAACATATTTTTTAACGTACCCATAGTACTCTCTACCTGCCCATTAGCTCTACTAGCACCGGTTGATATTAAGTGGAGTTTAATGTGTTTATCCTGACAAAAATCTTGGAATTCCTTACCCGTGAAACAACTTTCTTGATCCGCTATTATACGACAAGGACTGCCGAACAAAAATATAGCAGACTTAAGCGCTTTAACGGTACTAAGAGAATCTATTTTACCGGTATGATGCAGATTTACAAAATTAGTGAAAGCATCGACCAAAACGATAACGTATTCTTTCAAATCACTTTTACCGCTTAACTTGCCTGTTATGTCTATGTGAACTGTATGCCAAGGTATGCTGATTTTAGGTATAGAATGTAATTCGGCTTGTATTTTGACTGAATTTGGCTTAGAAACTTGATAAGCATGACAGTTCTCTACGAATTTACGAACATATTTCGCCATTCCTTCGAACCAGTAATACTCGTATAGCTTCTCAAGCGTTTTATCCCAACTTGAGTGACTAGTGTACATGATTAATAACGGACCATCTAAAACCTCTGGGGACAATAGGCCAGCAGAATGTTCTACCTTTCCTTTGTATTTTATGTTCTTTGAATTGTTCTGCTAATTGCCAATCTTCTGGAATTTTGGCTAGATTAATTTCTTCTCCTTTGACTTTGTTAATTATACTATGGTCAATGTCTATGGCGTTCCGCGAAAATAAATCTACATGAGCCATTCGTTTACCTTCTCGATAGATAATGTCAAAAGTAAAAGTTTGTAAGTAAGCGCACCACCTGTAAACCCTGTCACTTAAATTCATTTTATCACTTTATTCAAAGAATTACAGTCGGTAACAACAAGAAATTCTCGTCCATGTAAATAGTGGCGGAAATGTTTAACGGCGTTTACAACTGCCAACGTCTCTAGTTCATACGAATGATACCTGGATACCACGGGACTAGTTTTCTTACTATAGTATTCTACTACTCTGTTTCTACCGTCAACTTTATGCATTAAAATAGCTCCATACCCATCCAAGCTAGCATCAGTATGTAATTCTATCGGATAATTAGGGTCAGATATTATTAACACCGGCGCATCAGTCTGGACTTTTGCCTTATTTTTTCATGTTTATCTGTCCAAGTTATGTTTTTGTTCTGTAGAAGTAAGTGTGTACAGAGGTTTAATTATTTGTGAAAATTTAGGAAAGAATTTTCGGAAATAAGAAGCTAAACCTATGAACTGTCTAAGTTGTGTGACGGTCTTTGGTGCAGGTGAAGAACTCAAGGCTTATATTATATCAGGATTGGGGCGAACTTCTCCGTTGTGAATTAAATATCTAAGATAAAGTATCGATGTCTTTAGAAAAGAACATTTAGAAAAGTTGAAAGAGATTCCGTCGTTTACAAGGGTATATAATACAATGTATAATCTTTCTAGAGCTTGGTCTATCGAGTCAGCAATAAATAGAAGATCGTCCAAGTAAACAACAATGTATGAATAAGCGAGGTCGCCTAGGGCCTTGAGAATGGTCATCTGAAAGACGGATGGTGCATTTTTCAACCCAAAAGGCATCGTTGTATACTCGTATTGTCCATCGGGAGTATCGAATGCTGTACCGTAGAACTAGGATGAATGGGGATTTGGTGAAACCCGCTGGCTATGTCCAGGCTGGTAAAATATCTCGACTTTTACAATCTCGCGATTTGAACCACAATAAGAGGTAGAGGATACCGATCCGCGACCGTATTTTCATTTAGTTCTCGAAAATTTACACACAATCTATCCGAGCCGTCTTTCTTCTTCACGAGTATCATAGGGCTCGCGAACGGTGAATTACTAGACCATATTATTTTTGCTCTAATTAATTCGCTTACTCTCTCACGTACTATACTTCGCTCTTCCTCGCTAAGTCTATAGGGACTTCTTTGCACGGTGACGTTAGGATCAATTAAACGTATTACTAACTGGCCCGTATTTACGCGTGTACGTGGGAAACGCGTAATGAATGTATCTTTGAATTATTCGAGAACAGAAATCAATCGGTTTTTATCATTACCAAGCACCTCAATGCAGAATACATTAATATCGATCATGCATTCGGCGGTTTTATTACAGACATTGATCGCTTTCGTTCTACAAATAGCGAGGCTATTTTGCGTAATATTTATGCCAAATCCTTGGCTTAAAATTTCAAGACCAATCATGATATCATATTGTAGGTAACTATCAGCAAGGATGTGAAAAATTATCTCCAATGTAAAACCATTAGTACACACAATTGGCAAATATGAGATGTACATTCAATACAAGTGTTTTATATTCCTCGCGTTACTACTGAAGGGGATCGGTTAATCCCGCTTTTGTTGTTGTCGGCTGTTGAAGTGGTCAGCACTTCTGGAAAAACTCTACATCTGTACTGTTTAATAGAAGCGTCGATTTCGGTCCGTTATCTCATCTACACAAAGAAGACGGCATGTGTGATCTGTGGTGACACATGAGTCATAGGTCGAGGCAAAGCAGAAGCGACTCATGTTGTTGTTGTGCCTCGAGGAACGAATCCCTGCCGCGACATAAGAAATAATTGTGAAGATATAGCGGGGATTGGATAAGCAAATAATTTAATTTATTTCACGGCACACCAGTTATACATATATCTTATATTATAAGGCTTACTCGTACGCTCTCTTGTTGTCAACCGACTCTTCTAGATGCTTCTAAACGACTGACTGACGACTCTTTGCCCAACAAAGGCCTGGACGACCTCTAACGCTTACACACGCATATTCACATGTTGACACTCAAAACCTAGTGTTTCCATCACGCATCTGACCCAGGACAGCACAGAAAATTATACATATCTCAACAATAATAATACCACACCTCCGGTAAAAAGCAATGTCGCCGTTGAGGGCAACCAGGGCACAGCTCAGGTTTGAGTTTTCGGACTTCCCCTCGACCGGTATAAAAACAGCGGACACGCACGCCAACTAGTTGGTTAGTTAGTTAGTTAGTGAGCGAGTAAGCGAGTATCATTTTGTATCCATTCGTACTAATTAAACATATTTATTACTTTTACAATTTACCCACGTGTTCTTTAATCCACACCACCTCAACATCGGCCGATCCTCATAGAGTTCCTAATGAAGAAGGTTCGCTCTTCGCGTTTCGTCCCGGGACTACCGGCGGACTCGTCAGTAAGGCTATGCCCGGTAGTACGTGCCTTAGACGCAGAGAGCGTCTCGCTAATTGCGGTATATATTCTAATGCGGACCCAATTCGACCACTAGCGAGAACATCGTCCGATAGCTGTTGGCACTCTGGTGGTGATCGCCAGCCTGGTGTTGCCGCGGGAGGTTTGTGCCGTCGTCGTTTCGTTCCTCGACCGTTTGGCGACCGAGGCTGCTTGATCCGCCACACTACTACCTCAGTCATTCTACTGCCGAAAAATATCAAGGATATGGACTCCCGAATTAATGAACATTCAGCTCCAGAATCGAAATAAAATGGAAATGACTAACCCTGATGACTTAATTTACCAACTGGAGACACCACCACGCAAGAATCGACTCGACGTTCATTATTAGAGTTACGGTCTCTTTTCCTCAATAACGGACAGTTAGGGGCGACATGACCATTCTCGCGAAACTTGAAGCAGGACACCTTGGACGATACAGCTGGTCGGCTTCCCTCTGGGCATCGTGTATCCTTCTGTTTCTCGATCTTTATTCTAGTAACGTAATAGGTTATGAAGGAATACTATATAGCGTAGTATTATATAACATAATACTATATAACGCGATATAATATAGCGTAATAGCATATAACATAATATCATATAACGTAATAAGTTATAATGTAATATTATATAACGTAATACATTATAACGTTATACTATATAACGTAATACGTCGTAACGTTATACTATATAACGTAATACGTTGTAACGTAATACTTTTTTTTTCTTCGTGGGGAAATCCTCATGGACGCCCCGCCGCCCTCTGGGAGGCGACGGGGGAGTGTCGGACTCAAACCGACTAAAATCCCACGGTGGTCGTCCTGACGTATGGTAGGAGTGCCCCGGGGCCTTTTGCAAATTACTGCCGGAGCACGTCCTCGTCTTCTTCTTGTTCTCGAAGTCGTCCTTGCTTCGTGATGAGGCCGTTAGGAGGGACCACGCCTCCTAACGCCGCGCTACCTGGACCGTCGTGCAAGTCCGAAGGGGGGGCCCAGACCCTCCTCGGCGTGACGGCGCCCTTGATGGATCTTGTCTCCTCTTCCGTTCTCTCTCGGCGCGTTCCTTCGCGAGCATGACTTGCTCGCAAAAGGAGCGGACGGCGAGATACTCCTGGTGCCCCCTCAGCATGGCGTTGACGATCGCCGTGGGAGTCAAACTCT
Organism: Bombus difficillimus; assembly: GCA_014737525.1. Taxonomy (NCBI): domain Eukaryota; kingdom Metazoa; phylum Arthropoda; class Insecta; order Hymenoptera; family Apidae; genus Bombus; species Bombus difficillimus. The sequence continues at coordinate 16,920 of JACXIT010002149.1, forward strand.
CGCCTATGGCGAGCTGCAGTACACGGCGCTGTTCCGCCCATGCTGGGCAGAATTCTAACGTGTGTTGCGCCGTGTCCTGTCCTTCCTGGCACTGGTGACAGATGTCGGTCACCTCTCGCTGAATCCTTAGCAGGTACTGACCGAACGCTCCGTGTCCCGTCAGCAGCTGCGTCATCCTAAATGAGAGCGGCAGTCTGCCACGATCTCTCCAGGCCTCCCAGTTCGGTAGGACCGCTCCAACGGCCCTACTAGGCCGCACAGTCTCCTCGGTGGCAAGCTGGATGTGCCACCGTTCCCAGGTCTCCAGTCTGGCTTCTTCCCGGACGTCGAGGGCGGGCCGGCCGGCGGAGGGCGGATCACCGGTCGAGCACTGGCCCCGCAGGTGATTGTGCACCCGTCGGAGCGCCAGGGCCTGCAACTCGAACGGAGGAGACGCCGCCAGCGCGGTCGCCGACGCGTAGGATATGGTCCGATATCCTCTGACGATACGTATGGAGGTCGTCCTCTGCAGCCTTCTCAGCAGCACTAAGCTGCGGCGATTCTTTAGCAGATCTTCCGCCCACACTGGGACCCCGTACAGGACCCTGGATCGAACCACTCCCTCGTACAGTCGACGAACCGCGACCCCGGCTCCGCCGATGTTCGGTAAGAGGCCGCACAAGGCGTTGTCTGCGGCCGATACTTTCGGGATCAGCAGTTCGAAGTGCGGCCCGAACGTCCATTGACTGTCGATAGTGAGGCCCAGGTACTTCATACTGTAGCCCACCGGAACTTCCTTCCTCTTCACGCTCACGTGCAGGCCTGGAGGAGCGGTCCCTCTGCGACGTTGGTCGAAAAACCACATAGCCTCGGACTTGGCAGGTGACACGCCCAAGCCCAGCTTCTCGATGGCGCCGACCACCCACGCCACCGCGACTTCTCCGAGTTGGATGGTCTCGTGCCAGTAACTTCCACCGGCCAGGACCAAGATGTCGTCGGCGTAGCACACTATCCCTGTGCCAGGCGGCATCGGACCACGAAGGACCGCGTCATAGGCGGTGAT
>JACXIT010002150.1:0-18183 GCA_014737525.1 Bombus difficillimus
TTCTCTTGCATTTTTTACAAATCATTAATTAAGATAATTTTAGGTATAACAAATTTTGTGACAAAATATTCTGATGGTGGAGAAAGAGACCTTAAAAGAATGCAGAATGCTTAACACAGTATGGGTGATACTACTATTGTTTTAACACTGTTCTAATTGATATTTTACTTATTCTGTTAGCAATACCAAAGTGTGCCAAATTATATTTTTTAAGTATATTACTTTATATAACAGAATTTATGTTTTAATCTAGTTCTTTTATTTATATCATCTACAAAATGGAATATGATTGAAATAAACATCCAAATGTTTACCCCATCTAATGGTTGCATCCATTGCAATAAAATTTTAGTAGTATCTGTATCTGGAGGTGAAGGAGGACTTGGAGAATTCTTAATTGCTGTCACAAGATTTTTTGTGGCTTCTTTAACAGAATCCTTCCATTCAGCACTACCATCATTGTTACTTTCCGTACATACACCTGTTAATATATGTATATTATAACATTAATGATCATGTGTCAATTAAAATTAATTAATACCAATTATTATTTATATTTTAAATATAATATACTCATATAATATACTCTTTTTAAATATGATATACGCTGATAAACCAAAGAAATTATACAATGAAAAATCTTACTATACTTCTAATTTTTAATAACTCTAATAATTTCTAAACTAATTATTATATATTTTCATACACTTTAACTGAAATTATTTCAAATTAATAATCATAGTTTACCAGAAATAATGTCATCCATTTGTAATAAAGCAGCTTCCAACATCTTACTAGCTTCACTTGATGTTTTTGTAAGAAAAGTTGATTCTCCTGCTTGTATTGTGTTTCCGTTTCTTTCTTCACTTTTACCCATTGCTAATTTCTGTGAATAAAAAGAATCATATATTAAAAGTAATATAAAATAAATAATGAAACACCTGTTATATAATTAATTAATAAAAATAATAAGCATCAGAAAATGTTAAAACTTACTTAAAATAAGTAATTGTAACATATATAACCTAAAAACTTCTGTTTTAAAATTATTTTTAGATTTAAGACATAGTGTGTTTTTGAAAAGTATGTTGGTTCAAAGGTTCAAATATATTATAACTTTATTCACAGATTAATAATAAAAGAAAAAAGGAAGAATAATTGCAATACAGAAAAAGATAAAGTTAACTGTCAAATAGGTCTGCGTTTCAAAATGGCGTGTTTACCTAAATCATTTATATATTGAGAAATGAAATAAAATATAATTAACCATCCTTTATTAATTTACATCTTTTTCACATTTTGTGTGAAAAATGGATATATGTCTCTCTTTCAGTAATTAAATAAAATATACAGTTAAAGTACATTTCTGAAAATAAAATAACTTACCTCTCTGTACCATGATTTAAATTCGTGCATATAGTTTGAAATTTCTCTAAATCAATTATTGACTCAAATCATAAAGCCAATAAAAAGCAACAGGTGTTAAGAACAACGCCCAATAGTTTACCGCCATAGTAGCATTTTGCTCCTTTTTTCTAGCGTTTCGCTGCCCCCCCCCCACATATAAAATTAGTAAACTAGTTTTAAATTATATAAATAGTATCACAACTAATATCTAGTAATATCATTCTCAAATTAGATGAAATATTAAAGAAATAAGGATAACTATTTTAATTATATACTGCTATGCGTATTTGCAAAATATAGAATAAAAGGCAAATAAATAAATAAATAAATATATATATATATATATATATATATATATATATATATAAAGCCACAGTAATGAACTTCATAAACTGAAAAGTACAGAAATTTGATGATATTACAAACACTATTTTTTAAATTTATCTTAGAATTTTCCATTATTTATGTCTCCTTTTTGCCATTAATGAACTTATGAGAGTGTCATTTTTTCTTAAGAATAGCATATTAAAAATCGTCTACTTATACATATAAAGAAATTAGTTAATTAATGAAAAGTGGAATTGATCAATTTAGCTTCTGAGAGACTCTTATGTATAGATGTACATATAACATATACAATAATGATATATTTCAATTGTACCCATTACACCATAGTTATAGTAACATCAACAATTTTAAATTTTTGCCTATCATATTCTTAAATATGTTGCTACATCCATAAATTTGTAAGAGTGAATAGAATTATATATTTGCATTTTTCTTAAAATTGAAAGTTAACAAGGGTAATATGGACAACTCTATAATGTTTTAAATATTTTTATGCAATATTCATCATATTTTTGCAAGGCTAGAGAAAATACCTTCCCATTTGAATACAATTTTAATATTACATACTTTTCCTAAACACGATCACAGTGTAAAGGCATACAGTTCAATGTTTCTGGTCCATTTTCAGTTAAATCTATTTTGCTTACTTTATGTTTAAATATTCTACGTACAATGTTAGGTAACATATTTTGAATTTATAATATGCAACATTTTAAATTATTTATATGAAAGCCACCTTTATCAATTATTGTTTTTCTGACTTGTTATTTGAAATAAGAATTGTTTTAAATAATAATATAATATTAAATATATAATATTTTTGCTACAAACCAGACTAACTTTTGTACTTATCTAATTACATCTATATGTACTTTGAGAATTTCTAAAAATTTTTCTAGATTATTACAAAGACATCAATAATTTTACATTTGTGGAAATAAAACCTAAATCGATTAAAATTATTATGGTAATATTAGATTTAATTAAATTTAGTTTAACTAATTAATTAATTATTGAAATGAAGATGAACAATCACAAGATAAAATAAAATGGAAATATATATTCATATGTAGCTTCTTCGCATGTGTTGATATTATATATTAATTTTTAAATCTTAACAGCTTCTCACATTAATATAGCAAGAAAATAAAAAATAGCTCACAGCAAATTTTAAGATGCAAATTGAAATATTACTTGAAATATAGTGAAACGTATATCAAATATGAAAGATTTATATATATTCTTATCTTACTATTTTGTCAGATATCTTAATAATTCAATAATTTCTAATAATGCAATAACAGTTAACTTTGATACATTGAATTAAAAAATGATAGTCCTCTTTAAAAAATTCCACTGAAAGAAATATTATTTTCTGTAGACACACAATTTAGACCATTAAGAAATCAATTAGTTTTAAACAGGATGATAAAAATCTATATATAACGGGTTATATAAAATAATCTAATTAATACTGCCCCTTTCTTATAATTTATGGAGCATTAATTCATTAGTATTTTCAAAATAAATTTAATTCTAGCACACTAAGATAGAGAATAATTTATTACATAATTGAATATGTACTTCTTTTGTTTTTTTTTTAATTACATTTTCACGAATATAGTTATTATTAAGAACATTATTTGCTCACAGGCTCTTTTGCTTTCTTTACTTTTAAAGACAAAATAATTTAATAAGAAATATTTTCTGTATTTCATTTTTGTATGATCGAGCAAGAATATGATGAACACGCAGTCTGTTATAGAACGATATTTAAGAAATTTTTACATTGACGATGCTAATTTAAAATTCTTTTTCTTAAAAAAAGTTATGTAATATTTATTAAGATATTAAATATAATAATCATTTATATATTCATTAATGTTTACTTTTAGCGCTAAAAAATATTGTTTTGTATCAAAAAACATCATGTAACACATGATACATCATGATCAATGTAAAATATAATAAAAATATCTTACATTTTTTTATGAATTTAGATAATTTAAAATTTTGTTAACAAAAATAATTAATTGGAAAAGCTTCATTATTTCAAAAATATAACAATAAAACTTTGATATATAGTAGAAAAATACGAAAAATAATAAATTTTGAAATAAAGAAGCATCGTCAAGCTTAAGGCATATTTAAAACTTAATATATTGGAATGCAAAGTAACAATAAATAACTTACGTATCGATAAATAATACAATAATGACAATAATAATAATAACATAATTATGGTAATAACATAGTAATAGTAGTAATTATATTAAATATTACGCAATTTACGGAACGATCTTTAAATAACTAGAACCATTGATAACAGTAATCGTGCGTATCGCGCTTAATGTACTTGTTTAATATAGAATATGTACAGAGTACCCAATTTAATTACACATTCTATTATAATTTGTTACTTTTATTTTCTGAAACTAACTATAATATTTCAGTATAAATTTTTAATAACTGTGATTCGAAATTTTTGTATATTACATAACATAGTATAATAACACAAATTTATCCACATAAATTGAATATTCTGTATTAAACGTACATACATACACACGTACACAAAACACTTATTAAGGTCTCGAAATCATATTTCGCAACTATTAATGAAATAAACATTTTTGTAGTTATTTATATTGAAATAAATATTTAATTTTCATTTGACCATAATTAAATACTGATCTTATTTTAATTCAGTTTGCAATTAACTTCTAACTTTATATACTTTTGTGTAAAATTTAACTTTAACAACTACATAATGATTTTTATTCTGATATTCATATCAATTTCTGAAATATGATATCTTGACTTTCTTATTTGCATACCTTTTTTATACTTTAATACTTTTCTGTACAAATATTTTTATATAAAATATTTCTTATGCTGACACAATATTTTAGTTGTCATATTCTTTTCCTATTTATATATCTGTATTTATATATAACACACGGCTCGGTTCTTTTTTCACACCATAATAATAAATTGACAACTGAAATTTAATTTGTAAGTAATTTTCCTTAATTATTCGTGATTCTTTTCTACATACAAATAACCAAAGTAACAACATTCTGTAATGATCATAAAATCCTTTCTATAATAAAACTAAGTAAAATTATGTATGAGGACACATTACATAAATATAAAATTAATAAAATTTAACAAATAATTTTACAAAAAAAAAAAACCAAACAGAAAACAGTGCGTAAAAAGAATTTTAATAAAAAAAAAGAGCACATTTTGGTAATATAGTCACTGTTTTTTTTTCTATATAAATATACATAACTATGTTTAAAACTATCAATAGAGCTTCTGGAATACGTTTTAGTAAAGCTCCATGGACGGATCATTCGTACCATCACAAATTAGCACGTTTCGGACGAATGTGAGCGTTGGCAAAGGTATTTTGATGAAGGCACGACTTTTTCCAGATTGCAAAATTATTTCTCGAACCTCGTTTACTTGATTTCTAGTTAATCAATATCTGCATGAATAGGTATTAAAATAAATAAAAATATTAAGTTGGAACATTGTAATACGTACGGTTTATAGCATAAAACAATTCTTTTTAACTCAAGATTATGATTCTGTTCATATAAATTATAGCAAAATAATTTATATTATATAATAACTATTCAAATAAACGAGGTTCTAAGAGCTCTTAAAAGAATATTATTCTTTCAATAAAATTATTGATGACTTTTGCTTAATAAATGCGAATTGAATTGATATAAGTTGCAACATTGTTCTCCACAAATATTGCATTTCCAAGGATTGCTTTCACTATGACAACCTTTGTGAAGAAAATATAATGTTTGATCAGGAAAGGTAATCCTACAGTGAGCGCATTGAAGTCCACTACTTCGTTGATCGGGCCTTGTCGAACTAGGAGGTTCTCCTCTTGAATGGGGATTCGAATTTGAACTATTATTACCTATTACAAAATCAATTTATCTGTTAAATTATATTTAGATCAATTATATGAAAATAGTTACTTTAAATAATATATAATAATATATGCAATAATCGTATATATTAATTAAATCGAGTACCAGGAAAACAAGGATAGTTTACTACTTATAATTGTCATATTCCTGATTAATCTTTATATATTTTAAAATATAAAATAGTAAAAATGTTAGAGAACATAGCTAAGATAAATATTTTCATAACAAAACATAAATAAATGTAATTCATATTTAAGAATCATAAGTTATATTAAGATATTAATAATATAAATAACTTAATAAGATAATAAAGTTACCATTATTATTATTGTTGTTATTGTTATTATTTCCTGAGCCAGATGAAAGTTTACGTCGTAGGTCGTCTCGAAGAAGGGATTTTAATGGAGAGACCTTTATCAAAGATGGTAATGGAAGATTGCTGGATGTTGCTCCATTTTCTTCCGCTCCATTACTGTTTGGTTCTTGCTTAATAGGAATTAATGAAATAGAAGGTGTAATTGCCTCTTCACTTCCACCAAGATTCCTTAATTAAAAAATTAGTTTAAAATAAATTTAAAATAACATAAAAATGAAAATCAATTTGTAAAATCTTTTCTATACCTGTGAATGCCACTACTGTTAATTGGTAACTGATGGTGACTACTACTTGGAGCATTACTATTACTGTCTGCACTTTGAGGACTATTCGGGCTATCTCCATTTAAAGGAGCAGGACTCGGATTTCGTTGATTTGTAGTTTGTTCTGGATAAGGAATTGATATTTCTATGTGAGGTGTTAGAAAGTGCATTGGCGGTGTTGCATTATCCGCGGAACGATTTCCAGTACTGTCTCCACTATCGGAAAGAGGAGCAGAAGGCATAGCTTCACCTGGAGCACAGCTATTCATCAATGAACTTGAACTGTTTGGTCCTGGATTATCTAGATCGATTCCATGTCTAAAACAGAAATAAATAAGTAAGCACTTAACAGTAAAATAAAGTTATTATAAAACAATATAACGTTATTAAAATAATTAAACACCGACCTATTAAAAAAATGTAACCTGAGGCACTTCATAGTTGCTGCACGATAATTGCACAAAGGACAAGACTTGACCATATCATGTTGGCCGACGTGTTCATTTTGAAAATGAGCTCTCATAGCAATTTGTCTTTGAAAACCTCGGTTGCAAATTGGACAATGATAAGGCAGAGTCTTAGAGTGTGTTGTAAAATGTTCTGCCAAGTGATCCTTCCGAAAAAATCTTTTCTGGCATACACGACATTCATATGGTTTCACACCAGTGTGTCTCATCTATAAATAGTACTCATTTTTTCTTACATTAAAATCGCTTAGCTTTCGAATCTTAGTAATTTTAAAACATAAGCAAATTTATTTTATACCTTATGCCGTCTCATGTTAGCTCCATTGGAAAACTGCATATTGCAAACATCACATTCAAACATTTTCCTATGAGAACGAATTCCAGGATGCGTTTCTTCTCCATCTCCATCATTTTCAGTAGCTTCTATATTCTCTGTGCTTTCTCCTGGCTCAGCACTAGCCAAACATTGATCCTGATGAGCGCAGAATGCTGTCTTATTTATAGTTTCATAGTTCTCACACCTTTCACACCTGTCCACACGTTATGGATCCTTTGATACGCTATTTAACACCTTGATTATCTAAACGTTTATTGGAATTTTTTTAAATACAAAGAATTAATTACATGAAGATGACAGACCTAAAAGCTGGTACAGCACCATCACCACTATCGTAATTAGTATTTAAGGCAGCTTCATTATCTGGATCCAAATTCTCCTCATCTCTCGGATTTGATGATTCTCCAACATCGGCGTGCGAACAGGAATGGGAATCTACCTCGTTTTCCCCGCCACCAGCATCAACCCCATCTGACATGATACTGAACCCTCCAGAAACTATATTGTTGAACCTGCACCATTCGTCGTTGATTACCTACAATATTGAACAAATATAATTCAATTTATCCTTTTTTTCAATAATATGAATTTACATATCTTAAATTTTCAATGTATTATACATAAATTTACACAATATACATGTAACATTAGAAATTTTTATGAAGACACATGCAGTATTCAGTTTCGTTACAATTTAATTCAATAACATAATGTTCATACTAATAATACGCTACTACTAATAAACAATGGAACAATGAATAAGAAATGAAATAATAGAAAAGAAAAAACATACAATAAATATAAGTAACCCAACTATATTCTCGAAAATTTCGATGTTTACCTGTCAGTTTCGATCGAGGATTCGAGGATGACGAGACGATTGGTCAATCCTAAGAGTAAGAGAGAGAGAGAAAGGGGAAAAGAGGAGGGGTACTAGGACATGAAGTGAGAGAGATTCCGGCAAAGCGCAATGCCAGAGTACACTGCACTTTGTCCCAGTTTCGGGGGAATCCGTCACTGGTGACGTAGTTTTCCGCCGATCTGGCTGGCCTCGTCACCGTATGGTCAACATCGTTCTACGAGAAAGAGGGAGTCTGAAGTTTTTACTTAGTTTTCTTGCTCAAATTATACACAACCAACCATCTCCACTATAACCTCGTTTTAATTTGTCCTTTGTTCAAAAATGTACAACACTTATATGAACCACTGCACACTACTCTCTTACTGCCTTCTTCTGAATGATCGATTAATCGAAATAATCGATTCGACGATATTCGACTTCATAGTAATTTTCGATCTATCAAATCGGTTATCTGTCGATTTTTTTTATGTATTGACCGCAAATGTAATATTACTCAAGAAATGAGTAAATGAACTAATCAAGGACTAATCTACGTAACATTTAATTAAGAAACATATGCATTGCGTAAGTAATGTTATACGCAAACGGTTGTTTATACACTTTTACTTTATTATATACATTTTTTCGGAAAAGATGTAAATAAGAATGTACTTCAATATCGAATCATATGTATGAGAGCAGATGAGAGTATGTTATATACGAATAATAAACTTTCTAAATAATTCATTTTTTGGAAGAGGAAGAGAGAGAGGGAGAGAGAGAGAGAGAGAGAGAGAGAGAGAGAGAGAAAGAGAGAGAGGAAGAAGATTTAAGTCTTAAAATTTAATGTTTTTTAATATGTAATTATATCAATGATATATTATTAATACTCAATGTTAAATCCAGTATTGTTCGTAAAGATATTGAAATAATGTATGTATTTTCATTTTGAGTTGAACTGCATTCTAGATCACGAAAAATTTTTGACTGATATCTATATTTTCTGGTACTCAGCTTCTGGTAATCGAAGAGTAGAATTCAAAAATACCAGTTTTTAAGTTTCGAAAACCTTCCAAATTTAACCTAAACCTTAACTTTATCTTAACCTAATCTAAACCTCTACTTCACTTACAAACCCGACACTGTTATTAATTGTTTTGTGAACGTACCTATCTGTATTAAGTTCAATATAACTCGTGAAACAAAAGTAATATTCGAACAGGAAGTTTTTAAAATTCAAAATTAATATTTTTTAAAATATATAGATCAGTTAAAAATTTGTAATGTCTCAAAACAAACCTTAGTCTCATTTTGTGGATATATATTTTCAAACTATGCAGTTATTTATTAAAAATAATAAAAAAAAATTTAAGAATTATGAGAATAAAGTATAATATAATGATAAATATGACATCAGTGTACATATTTTAAAGAAATGATTAATTTTTTGAGTTAAGTATATATGTATTTATATATGTATGTATATATGTATATGTGACATATAGAAGGAATGTAAAATATATGTAAAATTTTGGAAAATTAATATATTAACTGATATTGTATAAATAATATGTTAAAATACAAAAAGAAACAATAACAAAAGTTATAAGCTAAGAAGAAAAAAAGCTTGTAATAGGCATAGAGCAAAAAAAATCTTAATCATTAATATCATCACGATATTCATATTTACTATTATTTCCTTAAAAATAAACATAATTTTTAATCAATTTATATTTCAGTGTCGAAAACCTTTTCTTTAAATACTTGTAATATATGAATTAGTAGAAAATTAGTCAAAAGATACGTAGCTGACTATATACAACAGCTACAAAAAATATTCTTGCTTTTTCCAATGAAGCATCTTTTTATCAAGTTCTACAATTTATTTTTGTGGTATCAAATTTTTGCAGTCCTATGGAAAAATTATTGAATGATATAAAATCTAACATACTTGATTCCAATTAATAAGTGTGTAAATTACTATAATGAATAAAATGGTGTGTAAATATTCTTTATAGTCACTTGTACCTCATAAAAATAATTCTGTTTTGAGCTTATAGTTCAGTTTATGTATTGTGATTATAGATTATATTATCCTATAAATACTATTAATAACGATCTTATTAGAAGTTGAAATAATGTTTTCAGTAAACAAGTAACTGTACTATTATGACTTTATGATTTTAAAGGTCAGTATAATTACATAACTTTAACATTGATTATCATGTTGTTGGTCAATAAATTGAAGAATCCTAATTACAATTCTGTTTAAAAAGATAATATAGCAGAGAGGAAATTTCCTTCCTGTATTAATGCATTAAATATTCGACCTTGTTCATGAGATAGTTTCATTAGTAATAATAAAAAAATTAGTTAAGTTAAAGAAACAATACGGAGCTTTCCTACGTACTAATGATATCTTTATCATCTTTAAAAAAAACATTAACTTTAATATTTCTTAAGATTTGACAATATGATAAAATTTTATTAAATTGGTACGCATGCGCATAAATCGTTCCTGCTGTTAGTTCAATGTATGTAATGGACAATGAAATACATGGATCTGTAATCTATGGCATAGAACGACAGTATAACACGGTGTGTCACGGTGAACGTGTTGATGTTGGTACAAGTTTGTTATAGCTATATCTCGAAAACTTAAACCGCGCAAATCATTTCGATATTTCTCGATCTTTCGACGTTTATACAAGACCGTGTTCAAAATCTCACAAAACTTGAATTTCTCGTTTAATCAGTGCTTGGGAAAAATAAAGTCGTAAATAGAGAAAAATAATAAGGAGAAAAAGGAGTAATTCTTGGTGAAAGTTAGGTACGTAATTTCTCTGTTAAGAAATCCAGTCTCTTTTATCAGCTGTTCATATAATGGGCGCAGCAGCCAATCAGGATGAGGTTCATATGACAACAGTAAGTTCATTTTCCCTTTTTTATATAACTTTTTCTTATTAGTTATGATGTTCTGAATATGAATAATGGTATTAGTATTAGTATTAATTTTAGTTTTAGTTTTAGTATTAGTATTAGTATTTATTGCACCATTCGTGCATCATTCAATGTTTTCGAATATGGCACGTAGTTAGCAATAACATATTACAACATATTAGTACGTATTAGTACATACAAATTTTTAAAGTGTCATTGAATTATTATTAATTCAGTATAATATTTTGCGCATTTATTTTGTATATGAAATGTATGATATCTTTTTGAAGCAATAATAATATTTTCATTATACCAGAAAGAAATACTTATATTACTTTTGTTTTCGTATCAGTTATTATTTAATATTAACGTAACTTAATATTTTATCATCACATATTACATTATTATTATATGATTACTATATAACTGTTATATATGATTAAAAATAACAAAATAACAATAAAAAAGTGTTTTTCAGCCAGAACTAATTACTGTCCATGGTTATAAATCAGAAACACATCATATTTGGACAGAAGATGGATATTGTCTAGATGTGCATAGAGTTTTACCAAAATCTCATCAAAATTCTGATTGCAATGTAAGTGGAAGCAATGAGCAAAATTTAAGTAATAAAAATACAATAGAGGTAAGTTACAAATATAAAAGTTATCACAAAGTTATTAAAAATTTAACTCTTTCCCTACTGAAAGCCATTATGTGATAGATTTCTTGTGTTTAACTATTTTATTTAAATAAATGTATGCGAAAATACTGTATTGTCTGATAAACATTAATGGTATTTCAGTATTTATCAATTTATATTACTTTGTGTTAGTTTTATGTAATATAATACAATTTAAGTATAATATTTGATATAAATATCTTTTTTAATTTTTCAGCCATGCTGTAGTGAAAGAGTTAAAAATTATTCAAACTATATTAAATTATGATAACATAAGATTTATGTCAACATTACAAATAAATATCTGATATTTAGTATGGAAGCCATGGAGTCAAGGCAAAAGAACCAATACCAGTTCTCATTCATCATGGACTTCTATCAAGTTCAGCTGATTGGGTATTATTGGGTCCAGAAAAGGCTTTAGCATATCTTTTATGTGACAATAATTATGATGTCTGGTTAGTAAATGCAAGAGGCAATGCATATTCTAGGAAACATAAAAAATATACAACTAAAGACAAAGAATTTTGGGATTTTAGGTAATTTTATGTAAAAAATTATTAAATAGAATAGAATAAATAATAATTTTAGGTAAAAATAAGTATAAAATAGATTAATCAACAAGATCATGCTTGCTTAGTATTTGCATTTGTATCTTGGTTAGTGATGCATTATATTCATTATTTATGTAATTGGTTTCATAGAGTGAATTGTGTTATGCAGTAAAATATAGCTAAAGCTAGAACTTGGATCAGTGATAAGTCATTTGACTACTCATCAATCTACTTCACACACAATGTGAATCAAATGAATTGGAAGAGAAAAACAGGCTAATTTCTGTAATTCTACCTTCCTGGATGGTATTTATGATGAAGTTCCAAATCTGCAAACACTAAGCAGGCATCATTGTATATATGAAAAATTAATTATGTAATAAATAATTTCACTATTCTTTTAGCTGGCATGAAATTGGGTATTATGATTTACCAGCAACAATAGACTATATTTTGGAGCATACTGGATATGCAGAACTTTATTATGTGGGTTATAGTCAAGGCACAACTGCATTTTATGTAATGGCCAGTGAAAAATCTGAATACAATCGAAAAATTAAAGGAATGATCAGTTTAGCACCAATAGCATTTCTCGCAAATCATAGAAGTCCTTTACTTAAGTGTGTTGTCCATTTTTATGGATTAATGGAGGTATGTTTCTTAGTATACATGAAATAACTTGTTGTTGTAGCCAGAGGTGGTTAAATTACAAGTGTTATGTATCAAATCTCAAAAAGATTTTTTACAGAAAGTACAATATACAAAGTGTATTGAAAATCATGATATGAGCTAAAAAGGAATAATTGTTAATATTTTATTTTGAGAGTTCATTTTTGAGAAAATTGAATTTGGAATTTTTATATCACATATAATTAACTAATGCCTGAATATGAGTGAATTAGCATGGGGTTAATTGTACAAGTGAAAATAAGTTAGAAATCTAGAATTTTCCATTTGTATATTAAATATATAACTGTAATTATAACTGTAAATATGATATGCAAAAATATTACACAGTAAAGCTTTTCATGGATAGATAAACAATAAAACCTTCTAGAGTACTTCCTTTTTCTTATTTCAATTAATAAGATATGCTGTTTTCTTCCAATAAATTATAATTTGAATAATATTCAAATATTCGTAGAAACAAAAGAATTAAATTAGTTTTAATAAATGATAGTTATGTTTAGTAGTTGTCATAAATTCATTAAACAAGAGATATAATAAATGATCCAAGAATTGATATTATTTGTACATGCATAATTTATATTAAAACATTTGATTCTTATTAAAAACGAATTTGGTATTAAGAATGCATATGTTAAAAATTTTTTAATGTGGTATTAGCACTGGTATTATACTGATATATCATGTACTTATACATGTAGATCCACCTCTGGTCAACAGATCTGCTATTTATGATTGACATTTCTATAGCAAGTATGTTTCAGTGGGGATCCTCATATTGCAATCTACATCAGTGGTTCCCCCGCAATAGGTTACAAGCTCAAGCCTTGGGTACAATAATTCGAAATGCTCCAGTTGGTCTCACTAATGGTTTCTGTGTATGCTGGTTTTCACTAATTGCTGGATTCGGTAGTGATCAACTAGACAAGTCTATGCTACCATTAATTCTCGGACATTTTCCAGCTGGTGCTTCTGCGAAACAAATTATTCATTATAGTCAAAATATACTATCAGGTAATTATTTAATAATTAATTTAATAATATTTAGTGCTTTCATTTACTTCGATTATATTAATTATCTATTGATATAAATTAATATATTTTTATAATAAAGATTTTGTACGTAAATTTCTTATACAAATTCACATAATTATTGTTCCACATTATTATTAAATACTATTATTTTCTTTTAACAGGATCATTTCGCAAGTTTGATTATGGAGCAACAGAAAATCTGAAAACTTATGGGTCAACACAACCACCAATATATGATCTTGAAAAAGTAAAAACACCAATTGTAATATTTTATAGTAAAAATGATTTTCTCAATGATCCTGCAGATGTAAAAAGGCTTACTGATAGATTGCCAAATGTTATAGAGACAAAAGAGATTGAATATTCAAAATTCAATCATATTGATTATTTATGGGGTAGAGATGCCAGGGTGATTCTCTATAATACTATTTTAACAGTTTTAAAAAAGTTTAGATAAAATTAAGCTCTTAGTGAGCTTATTTTTTATTACCTTGTATATAATATTAACACTATTACATATTACATAAGGATATACAACAGATGTATTTAAAGAAAACAAATATTTTTTATTATTGTTTAATATTTTCTTTGGGTTTTAATTCTTTATGCATATAATTTATTAAACCATGTCATATAAAACAGTATGTAAAATAATCTTTTTTTTTTTAATTTTTTTTATTATGTTTACAGATAAAATTGTAAGAATATAAAAAGAGATTGTTTTAATTCAATATAATCTCTACATAAATATATGTATTCCTATATTATTTCAAAAAATATAAAATATTTATTTTGCAAATGCAAATGAATTGAGAAGAAATAAAATTTACAAACATCACAAAGTAAGGACGGACTTCCCTTATTACTTTAGTGTGAAGTATTTGTATATTATTAAAGTTATAAAAATATTTTTGTGAATAATCTAAGCACATTTTTATTTAAATGAATTTTATAGGAATGTAATAAATTATATAAATTGTTCAACACTCTAGACAATCATACGTCATATCAATGTAATTATAATTGTAAATAAGTTTTAAAGAACTTTACAATCTAGTTAAATATAAATTCAATATGAAAAACGCGTAACAAATTCTAATGTACAATGATTTCTGTTTATATCTTGAATATGTAAATAACAAGATAATGTTTAAAACTATATATTTGTATGTATAATATTAATAGCATAATTTTCTTGACAAAATTGTAGTATATTTTTTATTGCTATTAATCTCATGTAATATGTAATTATATTCTGTAGAAACTGTAAAAATTTCTTCAATTTCTTTCAATTTATTAATATCCACGTTCTTTTACAGATATTTCATCTATATAAAATTAATTCTACTAATTTGTTTTATTTGTGTTTAATATTTTGTATATATTAACAGAGAAAATATTAATTTTATACCGTTAGTTCTATAAGAGGCCACATCATTTAATAATGGCGGTAATGTCAGGGCACAATCGAAGTTAACGTTGAATATCTCCATATATATATTTCTTGGCGCAGAATATCACTAAGTAGATGCAGTATCTAGTTGTGTTGTCTTTCGAGGATAAATCCCGACGAATCAGCGGTCAGTTCAGTTACAGTTCGGTTAGTCTACAGCGCGTTGTTCTGTCAAACTGGAGTTTCGAGACTGTCGTGAAACAGTGAAAGTTCAAAGCGAAAGCGAAACGACGGGAGTGGCCCTTCACTCAACGTAATTGAGAGGGATTCATTAGAAATGAATTGATTTCTTAGTCATTCTCTTACTGAATAGCAAAACTAATTTGTGTTCACAATCCTATATTCTATTGCAATTTACAGCTGGAAGCCATGGAGGACTATCTGCCAAATGAATATGATGTCGTCGTCGTAGGGACGGGTATTGATTTTTGCAATATACGTCTTATTTATTTTGCTGCTTCTTTTTTTTTAATGTTTATAATGACTTGTCAAATTTATAGGTATGACGGAGTCTATTGTCGCAGCAGCTGCAAGTAGAATCGGTAAAAAGGTCCTTCACCTAGACAGGTATGTCGGATTTCTCTCTTCTTCTCTTTCTCATTCGATCTTACTCTTTTTTCCTTCCTCGCCTCTTACTTCTTGCTTTTTGCTTGCCCCTTTTTTCTTTTTTATATTTCTCTTCCTTGTTCGCTTATATTTTCTCATGTTTTTTTTTTATATTTTACACGTTTTCTATTTCTTTTCATGTTCCATATTGTATTATTAACTAGGAAATATTTATGTATTTTTATATACTTATATAAGGTGTTCGATTTTAATTAAATAAATATATTTATTCAGCATTTAATTAGAAATTTCTTATATATATTAGAAATATTCATTTCAAAAATTATATTTAAATAATTATTTTTACGCTTATAACTTCATTACTTTTACATTTATCAAATCTAGATATAAAATAAAAATATGATAATTTATAAACAATTGTATCTTTTTATTAAACATTTAATTCCCTTTTGAACGAAAATTTATGTAATAAAATAGAATTTTTCTTCACACTAGTAATTATGTTCAAATGAACAAGAAATACTTTCAATTAGCATTAAAAACTAATTTTACAAGCATTTAATGAATTAATATATGCAGTTTTTATAATAATAATTTTAACATTTTAACATTAAAATATTTTAAGTAATATAATTAAACATCTGGATCTTTGGATTTTCAAGATTATACATATTCGTGTATATATGTATATATCTTCCTAAATTCTATAATACAATTTGTATAATAATGCATTATTATATATAATTGCATAATAATACAGTTGTATAAGTTTGTATTCTGTATAATGATCCCTTATTTGTGAAAATCCTTAATATATACCTTAATATATAAAGGAGACATTCTAAATTACTTAACCAATTAAATAGTTGTCTTTTTCATCTATATATTTTAGATAGATATAAACAGTTATATATTACATTGTAGTACATGTATTAATGCATCTTTTCTACTTAATTAAGTTATATAAAATCAAAAACTTTCTATTCTATTTAAAATCATAGTTACCAAAGAAGTGTTGTATTTTCATAGATGGAAAATAATGCAAATAGATGCAATACTTCAGAGTACAACCTATTCATGCAAAATATTTTCTGAGTGTCATAAAAAAAATTTTTTAGTTTATTACAGGATTTATTCTGAAAATATAAAATTCTAAATTTTAGTCTTTTAAGTAAATTTTTATTTTTGGAAATATAGTACATTATTCTCTTTGTTCAACATCACCAAGAAGATTCTATACTTCTAATTTTCTTATGAAAAGTTTCGATTTTTGTTTTATAATTTTTTGACTAAAAATTTATATTTGTAAGTAATAAAAAGATTACTCAATTCTTTGAAATATTTTTTGTATTATATTTTTTTTGTTTTTTTGTTTTATATTTATATCTATTATATTTATATTTTAATACAAATATGGTTTAAATATATCTTTATTATTCCAACAAATCGAATATTTAAAAGTATAAATATTCGAATATTCAATTATTTTCAAATAAAATTTTGAATCTTGCTGTGATCTTTTTGTATCAATGATCATTTTTTGCTGCAGTACAATATCTTGTTTTATGTTTCATTAAATAATATATTTTCAGATTTTATTCCCTTCAATATAAATTTTTAAAGCCTGAAAGTCTAAAACTTAGATTTTTTTACGTTTTATACGTACTGTATATACATATATAGGTATATATGCCAATAATTCAAAATTTCTGTGATGATTCAAAATTATGTTTGTCTAAAACAGTTTTCTAACGATATCACAACCAAAAAGAAAATAAAGAAATATATAAAAAGTTGAATGAATAAGATTTTCACGAAGAAGTCTTTGATCCTAAGAAAGATGACTTCAAAAATTTATTATGGTATACGTATTAAAATTAATAACTTCATTAAAATTTGGAATTAAAACTGGATTTGGATTAAAACTATGAATTTGATTTATGTAAGAAATTAAAGAATTTATGTATATTTATTAATACAAAAATCTGTGAGTATACATGTATGTATGCGTGTGTGTATTATGTGATTCAAAGTGCTCTTCATATCGTACATATGAAATTCTACTCTAAGAACCACATTAATGTATAATGTTTGCAGTGGATTTTGTTCTTTTTCAAAATTTTTTAACCATATTTAAAAAAATCTTTTCTTTTAGTTTTCAAGGTAATGTTCACAAATATGAAATCAAAAGGAATACTGTACAATAAAATACAAAACTAGATTGTAGTTAATGTATGCATATGTATTTAATAAATTTTATTTTTGTTTAA
>JACXIT010002151.1:0-18192 GCA_014737525.1 Bombus difficillimus
ATTTTAGTCTTATAGCATGTAGATGTATTACCTGAAAATTCAGTAATTCTAATAGATATAAACAAATATTCAAATTACAAATTACAATATTTAATGATAGAAGCCCTAAATAGTGATAATTTGATTCAGGATTTATTGAATCATTAAATAATTCTGATAAATTAAGTGGATAATTGTGCTCTTCATTATTGTATGATTCTTTTATATTTGACATAAATGCACAAAAACCTATAAAATAGAAGATAAATAATTTATATAAATAAATTAAAATTAAATTAGTATGACATAATGAAAAATTTTTATCATTATTCTTACATTTAAAATTAAGAGAAAAAATTTTTAGTATATGTAAAAATTTCTGAATATTTTCATGATCCCATGGGTCATGAAAATAGTGTGGATCTTCTAGTATTTTACATGTTTCTGAGAGTAAGGTAGATAGAACATGGGGTGCAAGATTAGCAATTACATTATACCCCAAATGAAAAAAGGCAGCAGATGATACAAAGTTAACTACTTCAATTGATGTCCATGACATTCTTAAAGGTGCAGTAGATCCTTCAATTAGTTCTTGAAATACTGATGATTCTTGAACAAGACTTTTTAATCCATATGGTATAGATACCATCTTAAGTAATAATGTATTAATTGCACTATAAATAAAATTTTACTTTCTTAATACTATATTTAACTAATAAAAACAGATGACATATATATTTAAATTACCTATTTATCTGTTGAGCTTTATTTTCATTTTCAAAATAAGATTTATCTAATTTCTTATAAAAATATGATACAGCAGGATAAAATTCTTTTTCTACTTTATACTGTATTATTTCATATGCATCAAATACATTAAATAATTTCTGTATTACTTCAAATAATTTAACAAGATATTCTACATTCATTATGGATAAAGGTTGCCGTAACATATTTGATGCTATTATTATAATAAACATAGCTGGACATTTAGATATGTTACTTTCAAAATTTACAGTATGTTCTTTGCATTCTGAGATAAAAAATGTAGAACCATCTGCTGTATCTAACATACATAGAATAATATTTAATGTATGTGGCCATATATTAATGTTATTTTCAGAAAAAGATGATAAATGACATAGTGCAATATGATAAAATTCATAATCATATAATATAGTTGGTTGGTCTAAAACAAATTGTAGAGCATAACAAGAAACATCATATACACTGCTTAATGTTTCTATGGATAATTTATTTAATGCTCTCAGAGAAGCAGTTAAAAATCCAGAAACTGAAAATGGAATGTCAAATGTATTTTCCTTTAGAAGTTCACGGCCTGCTTTATAAACACAGAGTTGGGATACAAAACATAAACAATGAAGATAAGTTACTGTTTCCACTGTACTTCCATTAATAATAACTTCCATTGGATCATCGTAAATAGAAACTGCTATAGAATGAGGTGGCTCTTCCAGTCCTCTTTGTACATAATGCATTATTTGTTGTAATAAATTTGGTGATTTTCCTATAGCAGTTAGAAATATTTTTCTAGTAGCAAGACTAACAATCCATTTTCTACTCCAATCAGCACGTGGTTCTAATACAGAAATAATATTCAGTATATTTAATGTTTTTGTCTGTGTTGCAGTTCCAAATTCATGTGTACTCAAAAATATTATAAATTCTTCTATTAATTGTTCTATAGTTTTATCAGGATTTCTTGCACTTTTTAACTTTTCTTCGTGATAACGAAGTATTAGATGTATGATACGAAATATTCTTTCATGGAAAAAGAATTTAAAATTAATTCCAGAAATTAATGTAGGTAAAATTTCAAATGTCTTTTGCGAGTGGTATTGAGCATTAAAACCATTCAATAAATTGGTATATACATCATACGATTGTAAACAAGAGAGCAATTTAGCGTGTACCTGTAAACTAGCTTCAAAAATAGATCTACTTTCATCTGTAAGACCATCTAATAAAGCTTTTTGAAGCGAATCCCATATGGGATTATTATTTAAATTCGATAGCTCACTTTTTAATAAAATTTCGTAACCAGCTAATCTTACATGAGCAGGTTTATTTTGATTAATTTTATCAAGAATAACGTTATAGCATTCATCGTTATTTAATGGGGAATTCCAATCTTCACTTGTTTGATCACTGATGCAAGAGGAGGATGACTGTGGTCGCGAATCGGAGAGTAGAGTTGATGTAGATCTCGAAGCAGATTGTTCAACGATTGCAGCTCTTATAGAATTCACTAAAATGGACATTTCTTTTGAACGTATAATCTTTTGAGCAATATTAATATTGTCCACGTCTTCTCTCAATGATTTTTGTATATTTGCTTCAAATTCTTTTTTCAAACACCTTTTTATCCACTTTTGAAGATTTGGAGAAATATCACCTTCCATATTTGCAAAATAAATGAATTCTATCTATACAATCATGTTTAGACAATTAGAGTAACTCGACCATGTAAATGAAACCTTTATACTAAAATGTTTTGACTGTGTTTCTATAGTAACCATCTAAAGCAAATGAAGATATAGTATACTGCATATAGTATAACAAAAATTTAATTCTTTAATTAATATAATACATATTTTATACGTACTATTATCGTTTGTAATCTCAATGTTAGAAAGATATAATATTTTACAATTACCTCATAATATTCTACATATAATATAATTAAATAAAATATTACAATATATGAATAATTTAAAATTATATATATACATATATATACAAATTGTATAATTCTCAAATATGAAAATGTGGTGTTGTAATTTATTACATTAAAAAGTGCAGCATTTACGCATTACTTTTATCGTAGTGCTACTATAACATTTGGGGATTTTGCCCGTAAGATAGAAATTCCTCCTTGTAAAGAACATACACCCACAACTCCACATTTTACCAAAAAATCTGCAAACTATAAAACATTTTTATTTCAATGCTGAAAAACTAAATTTTGTATTATAATACTAACCAAGGCATTATTTTGATCATGAGGCCCAATAATTACAACAACGCTATTTTTATTTTCTACAAGTGGTTTTGCATGTGGCCCAAGAGTTTCAATATGAGTTAAGGAAAGTTGTACGCTTGTAAATGGAATATTAATACTGCCTACTACAGCACCTCTTTCAAATCTATATAAAGAAAATTATTACCATATATATAGAAATGATTTAGAATAATATAATATTTCTTTTACACGTAAATTACTTACTGTATGTTATTGCGTACATCTACAGTTATTAATCTTTCAGGGCTATTGTCTAATAAATCTAAAAAGTCATCAACAGAAATTCTTGGCATTTTTTCAGTACCTGGTTCTGGTTCTAACCAATTTATATCCTAAAACGTAACATATTTTTTTAAATTTGTATTTAATAAATTATCGTGAAGAATATATAGAGTTTATATTTATACTTTTGGTTGATTAAACTGATGTTTTCTATAAGTAATACTAGGTGGTGTATTTTGGTACATCATCATAGAGTCTTTAACACATAATTCGATGTCAATTTCAGGAAGATCAGAAAATAAGAGGATACATTCATTGAAACCTGAAGTTAAAAGAGAATCTCGTAATTGTTTTAATATTGCTAGTCCAACTAAAAGTGGAAATGACGAATCTCCTAATAGAAGTTTATCCCATAAATGAAGTATTTTGTGAAGTGGAAACACATCTAAAATAAGAAAGTTCAAGAATATGTAATAATCAACAATTTCAAAAGAGGAAAATTTTTGATGTGAACAATTTTACATAATCCAAACATTAATAATAAATGACTTACGTGAAAACATTGTTAAAAACCATGGAATTGCAAACAATTCTAATACAAAGTTGATTGATCTAAGATGATTAGCTAATTGTGGATCGTGGAAAGCTATAATTTGTGAAAATTTTCCTAAATATTCTTGTATAATAGCAGAATTATCTTTCAGAAAAAATTTGTGAAGATATTTTGGTATAAATGCAGACAGACATTCGAATGCTCTAGCTAAAATAAAAATATTAATAAACTTTACATATACATACTATATAATTTACTTAATTTATTACCTTCGTTATTAAAATTAAGATATAGAAATGGAGCTGTTAACGAATCTAATCCTTGCCAATAAACATAATGAGGATTATTTCGAACCCATGCTTTGAGCAATCTTTGTAATCTTTCGTGACCAGCACCAGATGACAATAATTCACTATACTGATGACATCTTGGTATGTCTACCTCTATCTAAGATATTGTTAATAAATTAAAACATAAAGATAAATAATGTAATGTGACTTAATGATGAATTACTTGTCGATCTGTGTGCGTAGGTGTTTCTTTATCAATCATATCATAACGTTTCTGAATATCACCCGTAATACCAAGCAATGCTGCCCATACAGCTCCCCTAACAGGTGGAGGTATATCTTTGTGTGCTTCTTCAATTATTGCTTCCTGTGTAATTGGATAAACCTAAATTATCAATATACATAAGTAAATATTTTAAGTGTTCTATGAAAAGATTCTATTTTTGTAATAATTTATTGGTGACATTTTTTATTAATGAATTCAGAGTAAATAATTTCAAACTTCAAAGATATTCAAAATAAAGTAATTACCTGTAACAGTTTATCATATATCAAATATTCAAAATAATATAATCACCTGTAGTAATCTATCATATAAAACAATCCTATAAAATTGATATTCTGTATCTCTTTCTCTTATAATTAAAGGTAACTGGGAAGCAGCATCTATCAAATCCTCTTGCGATTGAACGCGCATTCTATAAAGCATGTACGAAATGATTTATATAATATTGAAGAAAAATGTGAAATTTACATTTATCTTTATTATACTTACTGATTTGTTAACCATGGATAATTAGCTATATATGGAATATGAGACAAACGTTGATGTAGTGTATCAAGAGGAACTTTAACCACACGTAAATCAAGTAATCCTGCTGTGTCTCTTCTGCCAAACATTTGACCTAAAAGTATCACTAAACTAAAAAGAAAATTAAAATAAATTGTGCTTTTTTCCACAGAACATGATATTTATGAAATTTTTATTACTTTGGAATTGATAAAATAGGTGGTCTTGACCGGATAAATCCCTGTTTCTTTAACTCCACAGTAATATCGCCTCCTGCTAATTGCCATAAATAATATAATTCATCCATTTTTCTAACAATAACATTCTTATATAAATTTTTTTCTTTTTCTTTCTCATTCTGTAACAAAAATTCTTCAAATATAGGTAACTTCAGTAACTCTTCTGGTACCTTGCGCATTGAGGGGTGAATTTGTAAGCAACAATCTACAAAATCCTTTACTTTATCAGGTAAATCCTAGAACAATAATAAATACAAAGAAATAACTATACAGTGTGACCCAGAATTTAAGATTCAAATAAATTATACCTTATAAATATTGTAACAATTAGCTTCTCTTGCAAGACGTTCAAAAACGGAAGTTTCACAGTGTATTAGACTAAGAACTTTCCGCAAACATTGAGATAATTTTACACCTGGCCACATTGACTTTCCCAATAATAATTCTGCAATAATCATACCTAAAGACCAAGAATCTACTTTTGAGCTACTGACACCAGAACTCAGAAATACTTCAGGAGCTGTATACTTTGGATAACTAATAAAAAATTATATTATGCGTTTAAATAAGTATTTCTTATTTCTACTAAATATTCAATTACAATTAAATTTTATTAAACTAAATATTTTATTATAAGACATACCCAATAGGAAAAGATACATTCTTTCCACTATCTGTCATATAATATAAACCAAAATTATATAACTGTACATTTCCACTTTTATTGACTAATATATTTTCAGGATTTAAATGTCTGTGTACTAAGCCTAAATTATTCATATGCTGTAAACCCAACAGGCATTGAAATGCTATTTTTACAATATCATCAACGTTCAAATTTTCTTTTTTATTTAATGTATCTCCATTATATTCTGCAACCACTACTACCCGTTCTACAAAAAATAATTTTAATTAGATAATCATATAAAATGTTTTTAAATTTTTAATTTTTAAATATAATAAGATTTACCATGTTTACTTCTAATTATATCAAGATATGTAGATAAATTTGGATGATGAATAGTCTTTAAAAATTGAGATTTTCCATATATGGTTATTGAATTTGGTGTAAGAGGTAAACCATTACTACCACAAACTTCAACTGGATGACTTTGGGCAAAAAATGTCATCCCTCCGAAACATCGTTCTTCGTTTTCTAAAAGTGCTGGACACATCTTCGACTATAAAATAGAACATGTTATTATATAGTATCTTAACAATATTAAAATAACTAATTTAATTTTAATAATGACAAAAAGTTTACATATATATTAAAAAATACATCATGTAATACAAAAAATAATTATAAAATATACGTACTTGATTTATTAATATATATTTTTACAAAATTTTAAACTATAAATCGATATTTACATTATTAACCTCAACGAATACTTATAATCATTATCAATTATAAAAATATATTTAATTGTCTCTTAGAATTATGTCTTTTCATAGTTTAATTATTTATCATTTGTAAACTAAATCCAATTACTTATTTATTTATCAATTTTGTTTACAAGAATAAACAAGACCACCCACTTAATATACATACATATGTATATATGTATACATCACTGACATGTATATGCATCATGAACCACGATCATATAAAAAGATCTGGACACTCGCTAGGGAAAATCGTCCGAAAATTGAATCATGTCTAGTTGTGAAAAATTAACATGAAAGATCAACAAAGTCTGCGTTCTTACGAGATAGACAGAGATGAGTAGAGTGTCTCTTTCTCTGAAGTATTCATACCGTATCACGGATTGCAGAACGAGAACCTTCTTGCCTTCGACATTAATTTTTCACAATTAGTCACAATTTAATTTTCAGACAGTTTTTCACAGACTTCAATATATATGAATGTAGGACCTGATAATAGAAATTCTATGTACATAATGTATAGTCTAATATACATAGACTATATATATATCGATGCATACCGAAATAGTTAAATTTAAAGCCGAGTTCACATAAATTGCAAGCACGACATCTGTAACAGTTTCATAAACTATGAGCTAGGATGCTCATAAACGTGGTCCCATCTAGCAAATATATATTGCTTTTACTGGTTCTGCTGTTAATATAGCAGTTTCCTTTCTGATTTTAATCGTGCAGTGGATAGGACGTTTTCTTTTCAGTGATCTTGTAAGGAGGTACAATGACGTGAGTATCTAATCTTTTTATATTTTATAAATCTGAAAATTTTTTTCTTTGATATTATAAATAATATTTATTGCGATGTATCTTTTTAATATAATCACCAATATTTTTTTAAAAATAACCGTTATTGAAGCTTTATATCGTACCAATTTCTGGACATGATATCTCCACATTGTACTATAATTTTTCAAATGCATCTTTAAAAGTCTTTTATAAAATGAATTTTAAGCATTTAATAAATATAAATAAATACTTTTTCTATTATGTGTTGAATTCTTTTTATTTTATAACAGTTTTATATCATATTTTATTTAAATTATATTTTACTCTTAATCAACTTTTTTATCATTATTGCATAGTATTATTGAAAATATTCAACTTTTATATATATATACTATTTTAATATAATTTTGTTTTAATAATAAATGAATTCGCACGAGTTTACTATATGTTGGATATAAATAAAGGAAATGGGCACTGCTTATAAGATGGATTGTGAACACCAAGCAATAAAAAGATTTCATGTACAAAAATGTTGGTAGCAATTTTTTTCTCAGTTATAAACAATTTCATTAGTAACAGAAACATGCTAGTATCAATGAATCAACTGACAAATCTTTGTCCGTATCTCACTCCTAAGACCCACTTTTTTTTATTTATATACTGTATATTATAATAGTAGTAATAATTGTTTTAAATTTCAACATTGATTGTAATAATAATTTTAATCAATAGGTCCAAAGTATCACGTGATACTCTCTATGAATGTGTGAATGGTGTTATCCAAAATTCACAAGACAAAAAAAGGAAATTCTTAGAAACAGTGGAACTCCAAATTGGCTTGAAGAATTATGATCCTCAAAAGGACAAACGTTTCTCAGGCACCGTCAAGTATGTTTCTACCTGACATTGAGGATTCTTTTCGGTTTTTAATGATTACCATAAAATCTTTACTTTCCTTTTCTTCTCCTTTTTTTTCCTTTTTTTTTTTTTTTTTTTTTTTTTTTTTTTTTTTTTTTTTTTTTTTTTTTTTTTTTTTATTTTTTTATTTTTTTATTTTTTATCTAACATCCGAAAAGGTTGCCTCATGCATAGTCAGGAAGCTAGGTTTTACCTAGCGGACCTCTACCCAGGGTCTTAAATAAATTGGGGAGGTTTTTTACCGTTATATTTATTACAGGGTCATGAATTATGATCCTGCTGGTAAGTCAATATTTGACTATGGCAACTATTCAATCAATTCAATTATTAAAACCAATGTTCAATGATGTTGAACTACTTTGCATGTATTATCTGAATATTTCGTGTGGTTGTTACCAATATGTTACTGAGAATATTGACTTTGATAATTGTATTTTCATTTTTGAGTAATTGTAATAATGTTGAATTCCACTTTATCACTTTGAATATTTATTCATAATAACATATATAGAATCAACAGTTTAAGGAATATTAATTGCTTAATTACACACGTAATTTATCTCTATTAAAGGTTGAAGAATATCCCAAGACCAAAGATGCAAGTTTGTGTTTTGGGAGATCAGCAACACTGTGATGAAGCTAAAGCTAATAATATTCCATATATGGATGCAGAAGCATTGAAAAAATTAAATAAGAACAAAAAGCTTGTGAAGAAACTAGGTAATTTGAAGTTTTTTATTTTGTCTATTTAATTCTTTTCTTTATGCCTTCCAAAAAGCACCATTGCTAGTTTGTAATTTGTAGTAGTGGTCGTCTACTGGAAGAAAATGAAATTCTTCACTTGGTGAGGACGTTGTGTTTTATTCCTTCGTACCTCAATCCGTGTCGAGACATCTTTTCAATCAACTTTAGTATAATTTGATTTAAAAATTAACTTACACGTGCTTTTTACAGCTAAAAAATACGATGCCTTCTTAGCTAGTGAATCCTTAATTAAACAAATTCCACGTATTCTTGGTCCTGGTCTGAATAAAGCTGGCAAATTTCCTGGTCTTCTATCTCATCAGGAGTCGATGGTAGGGAAAATTGATGAGGTGAAAGCTACAATTAAATTCCAAATGAAGAAGGTAAATTTTGTTGTATATTCGTTGTTTCAAAAAATATTTTACTTACAAATTCTAGTTAAAGTTGTAATTTATAATATTCAAACGTAATTTGAAAAACATTTTTTCAGGTATTATGTTTATCAGTGGCTGTAGGTCACGTGGGTATGACTCCAGATGAATTGGTACAAAATGTACATCTTTCAATTAACTTCTTAGTTTCATTGTTGAAAAAACACTGGCAAAATGTACGTTCTCTTCACATTAAATCTTCTATGGGACCACCTCAGAGATTATACTAATTTAATTAGTATAAATACTATCGATGTACAATGAAAAAATAAAGCAGACATAACTCAATGTATGGTGTGTTACAGTTTGTTATACAAAATTTTCTTATTTGATATTTTTCAAACTTATTTCCAAATTTGACACGTTGACTGCCACGACACCCTTATTCGGATGTCAGCAAAGTTTTTGGTCAGACCACGTAACCCATATTCGGGTGTCGCTTATTTGACTACTTACGAAGGCTCGTCGTAGGTATTTGAAAAGATATTCCATAATAATAAAACTGTTGAATTGTTATAAAAGTAATACGAAAATGGTTTCTTAAAAAAATTATTTAGAATGTAAAACTTTAAAGCATTCTATACATAGCTGAGGTTGGTCCGGACAATTTAGACAATAAGTTGTTTCCTTCAAATTCTTTTGTGTCTTTGTTCGGTCCATTCAACGTCTTTTATTTGCATAATACAGTTTGTATGCGTGTCTAATGCTTGTTCCGTAATCATTTTTCCGAACGACGATATTATGCTGACTCTGTCGAAGACAAGGATTTTTTGTATTTTCAGATAACCCTAATAATTTTGCAGCTAATAACTCTGAATATCCTAATATTTATATCCTTCCTCGTTACAATTTTGTAAACCGTCAAAGCGTTTTCAACAGAAATTTCCAGGAGTTGGACGCCAAGTTTTCTGTACCATTTGATTCCTTTTCTAATGTTGGTGGCATAAGAAACCATTTGGTCGGAATAATCTATACCACACTTTCCTTCATTATATTTAACAACAGCTAGTGGTTTGAATATTGCGAACAAACGAAACGAGAGATCATTCTTGAGACCACCACTTGAGCGACTCACATTACTAAAATATCGATGGGAATATCTAGCAGAGAACGCTTGGTACTGCGGCGCGCGTGGCCCGATGAAAATTTTCTTGAAAACACGCGTGGCAGTCAACGTGTTAAAAATGTATTGATATAATTCATGTACTATAATTATCTTATTAAAAATCGTACAGTTGTTGCATTTACTAGAGTAAAGTTCTATATGTTTTAACATAATGTATCGTCGTAATCGTATTATGTAATATTTCATTAAAAAGAAAAATTACTTTGTGATGCATTTATAATATTTTGTCGTTATTAAAACGGTACCAAAAATTTTATAACAAAAGAAACACAGATTCATTTATTATATGTATCGGTGATTATGAAAATGCTGTATTGAGAAAAAGTCGAGATTTTCATTTGTTTTATGTTGTATCGATTTATATTTCTGTATAACTAAGAAATTTTTGCTAAAAAGCTGAAAAATGAGTAACGATATGAGGAAGTCACTTCCATATTTATCTATGGAAGTTCCGATTTATCTACATTCATTTTGACAGTGGTGTAGGTCACATGTATCTTGTGCGTGAGTTGTGAGACTTGTGAAAAAAATAATAATTACATATTTTTGTATTATGTCAGAGAGGCAATGAGAGAGCTCACACCTATTGTTCTAGTTATTCCACAGTACAAATGCTGCACCACGCTGCCAAGTCTTAAAGTCAAGTCCTAGTATTCCACGCTAGCATATATAAAAACCTATTTAATTTCACCGCAAACGAGGTATAGCCCAACAAATGAAGACGACGTATTCGTTGAGACGATGGTAGAGACGAAAGCAACTTTAGACGGCGGTGACCTAAGGCATACTCTTTTAACGGATGATATAACTAGACATGAACATAATATACCATAGCACATTAGCATATTGATCTTTCTCGTTTTCTTTCTCTTTCTTGTGCTATTATATGTCATTATCTTTAATGTTAAGTATGTAAAATAAAAATTTTACAAGTAAATTTTCAAAGTAAAAGATAAAAATTTTGGTTAATAAATTAGTCATGACATCAAATCTTGTTTGCCGATAATTTGCTCTTCTGTAAATAAATACGCATGCAACATATACATTACGTCAGAAATACTATCAGAAATATTCTGATATTATTCACAACCTATCAACTACTGAAATTACTATTAAAGTGAAATTTAAGATTTATTATAACGTTTATTATTTAGTATAAAGTAAATTTAATGTTAAATATAAAAACCTATTGCGTATAAAATACATTAAAATTATTACTATTCATCATTCCACTAATCCATTATCGTCTAAAAGGTAAGGTTTCCTTTTCTTCTCTAAAAAGAATATAATAAATAATTAATTTCTCTTTCTGAGGCAACTTTTTTTCAGTATTTCACGATTATGTTATTCTTTTACTTGTGTATCTCGAATAGAAAAGTATGAACTTGTTCATAAAACCGTACAATGAAATAGTCTTTTGTAATGTGGAACTAAATAGGTTCATGTATATGCTAGCGTGGAACACTTTCAGTACTTGGCCGTTGGGGGCAGTACTAATTCGGAAACAACCGGAACCATACGCGTGAGTACTCCCATTTCCTCTCTAACTATGTCGTTAAATAAAAGCTCGGGTATGGGGTATGGTAATGCTTCATATGAAACATCAATGGATTTTGAAGCGGGATTTCATGTTTTAGACTTTTCACCGAAAAAAGAAAGGCCAAAATTATGTTATAATTTACACTTACCTCCATTATATGCAAATGTGGGGCCAAAAGAGAAGTATAAAAACAATTATTTACTACTTTACATTCCACTAATTTATCAGGAATATTGTAAAGCCTTTAAAATATCTGAAACAAAATTTTGTTATTGAACCAGGAGATGATTAATAATTAATTCTACAAAATTATTATATATAGAACATAAATAAATAAATCTGCTTGTTTTAACTTGTTTTCTTAATAAAATTCATTATTCTTTTTATCGTAAAAGATTACATATTTTATGAAATAATGCATTCCATAATGGAAAAGTATTTTGTAATACACTCAAACGCAAAAATCTAAATATCTAGAAACAAAATATATATGTATGACTTACACCACGTTCATAATCACAAGCACATATGTGAGGAAACACTATGTCGCAAGTATACACATCAAATTATATTAACATATGTGTGAAATGGTCAAATGATAAATCGGTTGAGAAATAAATAAATAATTCTATTTGTTTTTCCAACAATACAAATGTAAAATTATACAATAATTGTAACAATGTTAAAAAATATTTATTTTTATTACTTAAGCAGATTTTTATCAAATTATTAATTACATATATATAGTCACGTACCTTTTTATATTTATTTCATTAACTTGTCTCAAATATATTTTTCATGAATATTCTATGATACTTTTTATATTGAAAAATTAAAAGTTATAAATTAAAGATATATCAAAAAGTAAACAGAACAAAAGTGTCTTAAATTTTCCCTCGTCTGCGCTTATATATACATATAGTAAAATGAAGATTTCTTATTCGTCGAATTTTCGTTTATCTTATATCAGCTTATATATCTTCTTTTCATTTGGAAGCCTTACTCAAATAATCAATAATAAATAATTTATTAATTATTACTTAATTAATAAATTAAAGTTGTTCATCTCGTTTAAGTTGTACAAATATATTTTATAAATATATTATTCAAATACAAACGTAAATATAACTTTTTGTGAGTTAAAAGGTTCAAATAATCAGAACACGTTATTTTTAACAACCTTTGAGGAGGTTATAATATATTCTTTAAAAATGTATATACATATGCTCCTCTATTTCGCTTCATAAGTAAATTGCAGCTTCAATGAAGTTGTAGATTTATCTGAAAGCTTAATGCTGCTTTATTTTTTTTTACGATTGAATGTAATTTTAATATAGCAAATTTCAATCATAGTACTTAACATTCGATTCACATGTACCTTACTAGAATGCGCAAAAACGTTAATGAAAACGGGGGTCTTATCTACATTAAAAGAAGACTGATATTTAATGAATAACATTGAGAGATTCAAATCACGAGAAAATCTAATCTTTTGGACAAGTACATTTTATGTATAATTTAATACTTAACATATACAATTGCATTAAGAATTACGTACACATATATAATGGCATATAAATGTAGTTTAAATATTATAAATTATTTATTAATTATGATTTCCAATTATTAAGAATGCGTTAACATATCAGTTATTATATATGCGTTATTACATATATATATAATTATAGATATATAATTAAAATTATACAATTTTAATAATTATAAAACTTTTCGATAACAGCCATTTGTGTAATAATTGTGTTCAGTGATTTTATAAACTTATTATAATAAATATAATTCATGTAAGACTCCAAAGAAACGAATTTTTATAAAAGCTATATGTAAAATATAATAAAGAATTGTTAAAATTCGTAAAAAGATCAAGATAAATATTACCCTCGTGTTTGATTAATAAAGTAGTACAGAGTACGCTTTTAAGAGTTTAAAATAGACTTGAGATTCTTATCAGCAATATCAATGACTATAGGAGGGATAAACGAAAACCTGTTGGTAAGTGATCAGAAGTCAGAATGATTATCAAGAAAATAACTAACACATCGAGTTTTCAAAATAGTTCTTCGTACCTTTGTTAATAGATCTCATTGATTCGAGTGTATAAATTTTTAATAATTTTATTGAAAACAACGAATTAATTCTTATGTGCAGAGTTTAATCCTGGATAAACCGACTTTTTCTTGAATAAGTGGATAAAACATAACAATTGTTTTGTATACGAAAAAGGTTTCAATTCGTAATGAAAAATATAGAATATATTTTTGTAATTTATCAATGAAGAACAATTTTTTGTGTGATTAGGTAAAGAATCGTGAGCATTTGACTTTTCATATTACGATGATCTGTGAAAAAACATTGCTGATGGAATCGTGATTGATATGAGCTATAACATATCAATCAATTATTGTGAAATTCTACTTGCCACTTTAAACGCCTATTGTACATGTATCGTTTTATTTTTAATATCTGATTTTTTACAATTCATTTATAAAAAGAATAATAACAGTAATCAAAATAAATTTACATAACGTGTTAAATAAAGTGAAATGCACAAAACGTATAAAAATTACAATTTCAATTGTTAAGTGTTTGGTGTGAAATTATTTTTCTGGTTTTAAATTATGAGGCTAAGTATATAATACTTTGAAATATATATATAACTAACATTTCAATTAATTTAAATAGCCTTAAAAATATCACTTTAAATAGAAAAAGAATTATATTGCAGAAGCCAATGTAACCTACCTAATTAATGTGTTAAAAAGATGCATTGGTCAAAATTAAATCGATTATTTATCAAATTTCATTATTTCTAATATTAACATTTTTCATCGTTCCTTCGAAATCATGGTTAATGAAACGTTTCCATTTCTAATTAATATACGATTTATTTGTGACAATAATGATATTTTTCGTTTGTGAATTGACTCAAGGTATATTTTAAGTTTATCAGAAGAAATCACAAATATTGATTCCGTTTTTAGTTGTGATATGAAATAAACCTTTCGAAAGTCTAGATTACATCGTTTCAAGTACGTGATGTTAACTATACGACGTATAAAGTGTACAATAAAATTATCACCGGAACCTGATACTTTACCTAGTGCAATTAATTAATTAATTAAGATAAAAAACATCAAACTGTTATCTTAGATTTTTACGATTTTAATAATGAAACTGTGTTTAAATTTGCAATTTTATAGGTAACATGGTACGAAAAAAACGATTGAAAGTGTTGATTTACGCACTACAGATCATCTATGTGCTCAGTGAAAATAATTTAATCGATCATCGACACATCGGACAAAATGAAACAGTGAACGCTTCGATGAAAATTTTATCGTTTGATCTCAATGCTGAATATGTAGTATCTTCAGAACTAAATAATTCTATGAGCATAAAAGAGTTTCTAGACGAAGCTACGGAATTCGAACAAAATGAGCTCCTGCCGAATGATTACCTGAAAAGCAACGATACTAATATATCGATTCTCGATACAACGAACAATGACTTCGTTCAAAAATTCGAGTATATTTCTATTTCATCTAACGAATTGAAAGATAACCAAATTTTATCGGAAGATATATTAGTGACATGTAACGAAAAAGGTATAATTATTTAGATAAAGGTCAGTATAAATGAATGATTTTACTATTTACGTTTGCTTTGTTTATAGATCGAAAAAATGTACAAAATCTAACGATTGATCTAGTTGCTACAGAATGGATATTTCTCTCCTGGGAACCTCCTTGTGATAATATAACAAATGAATTGTTTTATACTATCGATATATGTTTGGACTCGAATCAACTGTGTTTTTCAGGAAATAGAACCATAGTAAAAGATGTACAATATAATGCCACTGATCTAGAACCTTGCAACAATTATACATTTATTGTAAAAGCCATTGACAAAGATTTAAACTCGACTGGAGTTATTGTAACAGGAGCGACGAGTTCCAATAGTAAAATTATAATATTAATACAAATTTAATATCCAATATAATTATTTAAATTTACTCTGGTTTAATTATTTTGCAGAAATTGCTTTTAAAAGTATAATATACAATTTATATACTATTCATTCTTTTTAGTTACTGAAATTGGAGATATTCAAAAATTAGTTGCACATACTGGTTTTAGTACAATTAAATTAAGCTGGAAATCACCAGGAGATTATCCAACATGTGTAAATCATTATTTAATTGAGCAATGCCTTAAAAATATTTGTAATAATGCCTCAATTACAACTGAAGAATATATTTCATCAAATTTAGAACCATGCGAGGAATATTTCTTTATAATTAAAGCGGTTTCAATAAACAACAAACAATCTAATGGTGTTGATATTACATTAAAAACAAATTCTCCAAGTATGTTAGTCAGTGATTATACTAGCTTTTACACATAGCTACTAATTAATAATTTTTTTAATAATAATAATTATTTTTATAAGAATCTAGTAAACCTCAAAACCCAACTGTGGAAGCTAATGCATTTTCTTTAATTATTCATTGGGAACCACCAGAAATTGGAGCTAAATGTATTAAGTATTACCGTGTTACTATTGATCCACAGCCAAAAACAGAACAAGTAACTGGAATAAATGTAACAATAAGTGATTTGTACGCGTGTACTCCATATTACATTTATATTAATGCAGTAGATGAAGACAATAATGATGGGGAAATGATCATTTTTGAAACAAGAACAGCATCAACAGGTAAAAAGAAATTATGAATATCATATATGTATATTATATAAAATATTTATATTTAAGAATAAATGAAAATTTTACTTAGTATCAAAATCACCAATATTAAATATGAAAGAACCAATTGTTACAACGAATGACATAATGCTTTCATGGAAGATTGAGAAAGGCAACAGTAACTGTACTTTAACATCTTTAAAAGCTATGTGTAATGCTACAATGACAAATGGTCATGGTTATGAAGTTAAGAATGGGGAAGCTGAAGTACATATAGATTCTCATATTCAAGATGAATATTTTACAAATTCAATAATAAAGAATGTCAGTCCATTTACTACATATATATGTTGGGCATATGTTCTTAATGAAGCAGGAAATAGTGAATTAAGTAAATTAATAAGTGTAACAACATCAGAAGATAGTAAGTAAGCAGAAATGCATAAAAATTATGTTAAATATATAGTTTTTAACCTACATTAAAAATACAAGGAATAACAAAAGTCATAAGTAATATTAATGGTAATGGATGATATTCTTTAATATTTCAGTACCATCCGCACCTTTTCTCAATGTTACAAATATAACATATTCACAGTTTATATTTGTTTGGGAACCACCATCATATTTAGCAGGGAATTTACATGAATTTGAACTTGTATTTGAAGGAGAAATATGTTTCTATATGCCTGATTGGTGCAAACCAGTAACCTTAAAAACCATTAAACATTTTAATGGATCTACGTTCATTTTTGAATATTTAAATGCAACAGCATTTACATATTATACAGCAAAAATCAAAGCAAGAACCTCTGCAGGCTGGGGAAATTATAACAATGACTTAGTGTTATTTAAAACACCAGCTGGAGGTAATTTCTTATTACATGAAATTATAGATATTTATAATATCACTAAATATTTCAATATCACTAAACTCTATTATATTACTATAGTTACTATATATTAGTTCCAGGGATGGTATCCAACTTTTCATATTCAATTGTAAACAATGAAAATAATAAAAATGTTTTGAATACCATTTTGACTTGGGGCATTCCATGTTCTTTAAATGGAATATTGGAATATTTTAACGTATATGTAGATGGGATTAGAACTAATTATGAACCACATTCTTTTACATTACAATTTTTATCAAATGATGTTAAAAATGATACAGTCATAACAAATTTAAACGAGTTAAAAGCAGAATATAATTATACCATTAAAGTGGTAACAAAGATTCAGGGAGTCCAAGACTTTGGAATACCAGCATTTAAAAATATTTCATATCCTGCTGGTAGTATGTACCTAACTCTAAATAATATAAACTAGCAACTTTCATAAAATATTTATCTTCAAATATTAAAGCGTCGTTAATAAGTTACTACGCATTATTTATATTTCAGTTCCACCTCAACCT
>JACXIT010002152.1:0-18574 GCA_014737525.1 Bombus difficillimus
GGTATTCATCATATGTTATATTAGCCTTTACATTATTTTTTGATATATGTTTCTGTATAAAATTTCGATATTTTACTATACTATTATTTTCATGTCCTTTTTTGTATCTTGAGTACATAGATATTTCATTTTCTGCAATAGAATCTGTATTAGAATCTGAAAATACATTATTTTCATTTTCATTTTCTTCAGATATGGAATCTATTATTTCATCTTGTAGATCTTTATACGCATTATTTATACTTTTGTTTATTGAACTATTCTTACACCTCCTTGCACATTTTTCTATGTTAGGTCCAGATGATTGACTAATACTATCTATTGGCTCAAAACTACGACATATATCTGAATTATTTTCTTCATATGACATTTTGATACCTGATTCAGAAGTTGTATTACAATCAAATATACTTAAAATATCGCTTTTTGCATTAAATGTTTCTTTTATAATAGTGTCCTTGAGAGAATCATTTTGTCTGATATTGAATGGATTTCTGTATAACTTAGAACATGTTGGTAATACTGAAACATCAGACTCTATATCAGAGTCTGATCTTGCATTTTCTCTTTGAGCTTGTTCAATAAATATACTAAGGTTACTTTTTAACTCTAGTATATTTGAACGATCTTTTTTTGGTGTAGCAAAATAGGTTGTATCTGAAAATAAATTTATATCTTGTTCAGTACTTTTAAATATTGTATTTTCAGATGTAGAAATGTTAGCAGGATCAATCATTACTTGATTAACTGAGCTAATTAAGCTAGAACTTTCATTATCTTTTGCTTTTTTACTATTTATGACTTCATTAACATATTTTGTTTTATTCTTTATTACTTCACTCTCTGTTATATTATTGATATCATCAAATAAATCAGGAGATGTATTAGTATTTCGAATAGTATTTGTATCACTTAAACAGTTAATTTCTTCTTGCAATAATTTATCTGTACACGTATCTTTTCTCAATTCTATTTCAACAAAATCTGGTTTATTTATGTACTTATCTAAGTGACACTTATTTAATTTTTCATCATCATCCAATTTGGAATCTTTAATGTCATAGAATACATTTTGTATATTATTATTAGTTAATTCCAAGTTATCTTTCTCCATAGAAATTAGTTCTTGGTCCTGTTTACTATGCGTTTGACTTTTCATTTGTTTAATTTCAACTTCTTTCTTTTCTAGGAAAACAAATAATTTTGTTACTTTATATTTCCTTGCTAGATTTCTTAAAAATGGAAAACTTGCTAAATCATCCAAAACATCTAAATATTTTTTTATAATTCCACAATAAATAAATTCCAAAAATGCTAAAGCAATATTATAAGATATATTTCCCCAAGAAATTTTTTCCCTAATTTTAGTGAAGAATAAAGTATCATTAGGTGTTACATCAAGTAGTATATTTGAACACTGTACATAGAGAACTAATTTATGTGCCCAAATATATTTATCATTGTTAACGAATATTATTATATCACTTGCAGAACTATCATTTAATGTATTACTCCAGTTTGTTATTATGGTATCAGTAAACTGTATATTTTGATAATTTTCGCATTTTTCATTTACAAAACATGCTTCTGTACGCGATATTTCATGTATTTTTTTACTATAATTGCAAAGCTTTGTTTGATATTGACTTGATTCCATATCATAGATGTTGCATGTATTTGCAAAATCTAAACTCGTTTCTTCTTTCTATAAATACAATATTAGTATGGTTTGTAATATCGTAAAAATATTTATAAAAATGTAATTTATGATATTAACAGATTTATTATTTATCTTACTTACTATTTGTTTTTTTCCTGGAGTTATATAATTTGATAAACTTGATATGTAAAAACACTTTTGATCTGAAGATAGTTTAGCTTTATTCCATAATTTTTCATCCTTTTGAACGATAGAAAGAAAATATAATATAATAAAAAGTAAATGCATAAATTGTAAAAACATAATCAAGCAGTATTCATACCTTATTACAAAATTCCTGAAGAGAATGACTTTTTAGATTATTTTTTTTTTCAATCATACGATTACACTTAATTGCTTCATTTTCATTTTGAGTAACTGGTTCATTTCCCATTAGAATTTCTGAAATTCTTTCAGTTAAAATATGATTTCTCTCTTCTTGAGAACGTGTTTGAAGTAATGTTCTTTCATTATTCTTTCCTATTAGGTAAAAGTATTAAAGCTATTAGTTTAATTTTATTTAAAAGAAAAATATACATTTTAATTTAACATACTCTTTCTATTTTTTATTAATGATGGGGGTTTACTGTTTGCGAATCCAAATTTTTCCAACTGGCCTTCGTAAACTGATTTATTTATTTCTGGTACAAATTGATTTAATACTTTAGGTAAACTTTCAATTTCATTAATTTTATCTAATTCTTCTGCTTCCTGAAGAGATTTTGATAATGCTAATGCAAGTTGAAGATCAGTTTCTTCACATAAATTCTATATAAATTTGTAAATATTTCATAAAAGAAAAATATAGATGAAAATTATTTTAAGTATTTAAGAAATCTTTTCATAATTATAATTAATATTAAAAATTACATACTTTTCTATATGATGGAGTTGGTTTCTTTTTATCTTGTACTACAGGTGCAATAAGCAAACCTAATGATTTTCTTTCATTCTCTTGTCGCTTTTGAAGTTCAATGGCATCTAATAATTTTTTCGTAGTAATATTATTCTTGAATGCACAAATCTTCATATGTAATGAACGAGAGTTGAGATCTTTAAATGTTTTAAAACATAAAGGACATACAAGAGCTACTTTTATATCAGTAGAGGAATCATCACAGTTAGTTTTAGGTTTAAAAAATGATGATTCTATCGAAGGCTGTTGTGAACTTCTTTTTCTCTCAGGCTGTTGTCTATACTTTTCTCCTTTGTGATTTTTAACAGAATTCTTGAATTTTACAGCTGTTTTTTTTTTTTGATGTAAGTCGCAATGACTGAATTCAGTTGGATTTGCTTTAGGAGATTGTTCTGGGCTTTTAAAATCTAATATACTGTCATCTTCATTCAAAACAGATATATCATATAACAATTTATTTTTTTCAAGCTGTCCATTCATTTTATGTTCCCCAAAAATAATATATAAGAAATTCTATTTTCTTAGGTATACTGTAATAAATATATATAGTAAATATAAATATTACATTATATTTAATATTATATTAATATTTTATGTATATCTTTTATACCAAATATTAAAAGTTAAGGAACATTACAAAAAAATAACAATTTCTAAATAATATTTCAACATATCTTATAGATTAAATAATTTATTTTACTGAATATTACATTATTTAAATACTATAAAATGAAAGTATTTGATATCTATACATAAGAAATGTATTTTCATATTATTTCTTTTTAAATGTTATCTATCTCTATAGTATAAAGTTCACAAATTATTATTACATTAAAATAGATTTACTTTTTTAATAAAATGTCTTGATGTACAAACCAATTAATTATTGGCTTTAACCTGTTCTGAAGGTGAATTAGAGTTGTCAGTATTTAATGAATTTTGTGCTTCTTTCATAAGTACACGCGAAACGACATTCCTTAACATTGGTGTACCCCAGAACTCCCGTGTTTCCTCAAATTCTTCATGTAAAGTCTTTTTTCTATTACGATAATTTTCTTCAAGTTCAGCAATAAGTTTTTTGTTATTTGTTGCTAATTCACTGTAATATAATATGTTAAACGTTAAATATTACACATTTAAGAATTGTAGTATTCACTATCTCACCAAAACTTGTTGATTTCATAATTGTTTCAACAATACATGATAAGGTTAAATATATCGTCTGTTTCATAAATTAAATGTTTATAAGGAATATTCACCTAAGAACATAGAACAATGCAGTAGGAATACAAATTTTTGCTAAAGTTACAATTACAAACGTTTTACCAGCCGGAGTTCCAGACAAAGTTCGTGGTTGTTTCTTTTTTAAAACCACTGGTTCATACATTTTGTGTACAAAATATTCCTTTGCAATTGCTAGATATAATGTACAATGTTCTTATATAATACAGTGTTACCACAGCAAAATTTGAAGTTGGGTAATTTAACATACAATACAAAATAATGAGTATTTATTACAATTAATTTCTACTAACAATCCTCACATTAAAATATTTAAAATTTTAAAATGTATAACATATTTTGTTGATATAAATAAACCAAAAATATAGAATAAATAATATATTACTCAAGTACATTTATTTTAAATATATATATATACATACGTCACGCTCTCTGTTGTTTATTCCATAAAATAAACCTTCAAATGGTTGAACTTCGATCCTTTTGATTTAATAATCCTGTTAAATCAACACAAATAAAAAATCGTAAATATTAGTTTTAAGAAATTTTAATTTTCCTAAAATGTTTTTCAATATGTAACAAAATTTATAAAAATGAATTTAAAGATAATTGGTGATTATGTAAAAAGTAACTGATTTTTATGAAATATAAAAATATTAGTTATATTTTTGTACTCTCCAATTAATTTTTTAAATATGGTATGTATTTCATTTTATCATTTATTTTATTACCTTTTATGTTCTTGAAAATTTTATATATGTTTCTGATTTTACTTTAGGCTTCTACTTCTAGAAGACAAACTACAATTGGAACTAAAAAAAGAGGTGTACCAAAAATGGAATTGACTGCTGAACAAAAAAATGATATAAAAGAAGCATTTGACTTATTTGATCCAGATGGCACTGGAAGAATAGCTACCAAAGAACTTAAAGTGGCTATTAGAGCTCTTGGATTTGAACCAAAAAAGGAAGAGATAAAAAAACTTATAGCTGATGTTGATCCAGATGGTCTTGGCACATTATCATTTGAAGAATTTTTAAATTTAATGTCTACAAAAATGTTAGAAAAGGACACAAAAGAAGAAGTTTTAAAAGCATTCCATCTTTTTGATGATGACAATACAGGAAAAATAACTTTTAAAAATTTAAAAAGAGTTGCTCGAGAATTAGGAGAAAATCTTACAGATGAAGAGCTGCAAGAAATGATTGATGAGGCAGATAAAGATGGAGACGGAGAAGTTTCTCAAGAAGAGTTTTTACGTATTATGAAGAAAACTAGTTTGTATTAACATTTCATTATTTATTTTTAAATTATTCTGTAAAGATTGCTTTTGTCTGTAAGTTGCTTGTGTGATTTGTGTAAGACATTACTATTATCAATTATTTCGATTTAAAAGCTAACTTTATTTTATATAATGATACACAATACTAAATATAAATAATAGTTAATAGTATACAATAGTATACATTGGTATTAACTTAGAGATATTGGGAAAATATTAAATATTTTGTTCATAAACACTGCAAAATAATTATAAAAAGGTTTATTATTATACTTCAAAATTTTGTACAACTTTTCATTTATTTAAAAGTTTCTTGTTTGATTGTTGATATAGCAGCATCAATTAATGACCTTATCAACTCTGCTCTTTTCTTACATTTACTTAAACTTTTTGAAAATAAATCTTGTGAAATTGGGATTCCACCTAAATAAAGAATATATAGTATATTATATCAGCTTCAATAATAAATACAATATGCTTAAATTTACTTCTTTAAATAGCAAATAAATTTATACCAGGTTTATGTATGCAACAAATCTTTTCTTCATTCATTACAATTGTCAATCTTCCTAAACATAAACTTTCTTCATCATCAGTAGGATCAGCAACCAATAATTGACTAAAAATATTAATATGAATTCATAATTTCATTTGTTAACTATTCTAACGTTGGATTTCAAATTAAATATAACTTACTCATTAAATATTGCAAAAGTTATAGAAACTGGTAATGCTTTAACCAGGAACCTTATTCTTTTTGTGGAATTTACAGATACTCTTCCAGTTTCTACATTATAAAGTGTTTCAGGTAAAGTTACTATAAAAAAAAAATGTATATATTGAAGGTG
Organism: Bombus difficillimus; assembly: GCA_014737525.1. Classification (NCBI taxonomy): domain Eukaryota; kingdom Metazoa; phylum Arthropoda; class Insecta; order Hymenoptera; family Apidae; genus Bombus; species Bombus difficillimus. The sequence continues at coordinate 5,988 of JACXIT010002152.1, forward strand.
TATAGTGTAAGTATATTCGAACCATATTATTTTAAATTATTTAAAACTTACAAGTACTAAGTGTAGCAGTCAATGCTCCAATACAAGCATCAATTATTGAACCGTCATAGTTAATACATACAAGGTCACAGTATAAGACCCATACTAGTTTACCCTTACAGACACAAAGATCTTTTAAGTCAATAGCTGCTGAATTTCTTAAAATATTTTCTATTAATTTTGTAATGACTTGTGCTTGGTCACTTGGTGGGCCTGGCCGAAATTTGGGAGAACATAATGGAGGAAGTTCAATATTTGGCACAATGTAACCACACTCCGGAGATTCTGCTTTAGGTGCTGCTAACTCCTATAATTGTATTTTATTGTAATAGGAATTACGATACATATCTATATATTCACATATAAAAATAGTAAATTATTACTATAAAAAATTAAAATTTTTATATTATTTTTTACCTTTCGATTTTATATTCCTAATATTCATTTCTATTAGTACAAACAAATAGAATATAAACAAAAATATCCAGTGGATGTTACTTACTGCTTTAATACCACATACAACTGTTGTGTTACCAATTTTGAATATGGCTGAGCTATCAGCATGAGTAATTGATGATATATTTACACTTATTGGGCGAAAAGATAAAAACTGCCTACCATCTGGTCGAATATCTTGTGCCTTCAAATTTTCAATTATTGTATATAAAAATAGTAATTTAAGTGTAATTTACACAATTAATGTATAACTATATACATACCAAGTGGTCTTGTAAATATTTCACAGGATGTATAATTCTGTAATTTATGTTTCATTAAATTTTATTGCAAAGAAAAATTGTTAAAAGTATGTTTAAAACATAGTTAATAATATATTGTGCTATATTAGCTTAGGACGATATAAATTTATCTCTATACAATGCGATATTATTTAGAATGGAAGTAAAAAGGTTATGTTAAACTAAATAATGTATTTAAAAGACTAATTACTTATATTTATATACAAATTTAAAATTTTACATTATATAATGCATCTATTATATGAAAATTTATTTGGAGTATACATATTAGATTAATAAAAAATCATGCAATATAATGTAACTGATAGAAAATACCAACTTGTATTGTGAATCCATTACTTCAATTTTATCTACTAAGTTATTCTTGTACGAATTTAAAAACTCAGTTACGTTATACATATATAAAATATATAATATATAAATAAAATGGGCTTTTTTTACAAAATATAAGTGGGAACTAAAATAAAAAGCGGTAAACATTTAGAGAGGGAGTTATCAAGTTTGTCATATTTAATAAATAATTATATTGACATTGTTTCTTAAAAATTAAAATTCTGATAAAATAAATATGCTGTAGCTTTATTTTAATTTTATAACGGAAAGTATTTGTATTTTTAATTTTTTTTCTATTTATTTGACAATGCATGGACAGATGCCCTGTATATTAATTTAAATTTCAAAGAGAAGATTAACTAAGGAAATTCATCTGAATTATGTTATTAAATTTTATTTGTTGTAAATATATGATATTTCGTAAAGATTCCATTTAATCTTATAATATAAACACACAACCGAATAGTTTTAGTTTTATACATTTAAAAATTTATTATAATGTACTTTTTCTTTTTGAAATTAACATTAGATTAGTATCAATTGCTTACAAACAATAGAAAAGACAAGTGTTCTATTTAGAAAGGCACAATGTGGCATATATTCTTAAAATATTATATTAACGGAAATTAGAATCTACTGAGAGTAAATAGCAAAATAGTACAATATAACAAGATAATACAAGTATAAATGGTTAAAATTTTATAAAATACAGAGTTAAAAAAATAGTCTTCTCTATCTTTAAATGCCTGTGTAACTATATAACTTTTAATGTCGAAGATACCTCCGAAGTCATTCACGTAAATTACATATATATATCAAAGATATAAATTTTTTAAATTTAATATAAAATTATTTGAATTCTTTATACACACAGACATGTTTTTTGTATAAATATAATTTAAGAGTAATTTCAACAAACTTTAAATTACTATTAGTTGTAATATTATTGACAATTTAATGTTATTAACTTTTAAAAATATAGTTCTGAATAATGTTCCTGTTTGTATTGCTGTTCATTGTAATGTAATGTAGTTAACTTCATCGGGCAAGTGTAGAATAAAATTTAGGCTGTAAGCAAATAAAATGTATAATAAAATCATTGAAAATTTATTATTGAATTTATTCATTATCAGTGCTTTTAAAGTCACTTACCTCATGATCATGATTTTCTTCTTTATTTCCATCATCATCATCACCAGAACTATCACCTCCTGAACTATCTACAGAATTACGTTGTTGATCTTTGTTATTTAGGTTATCAACAGCAGAAGGAGATGATGCTTTTACTTTACTAGCTGCATCATAACATTGCAAACAAACTCTGACTGCTTTTCCGTTTCCTTGTCCAGGCAATAATAACTTCTTATTGCTGCAAGGCCCACATACAACAGCTCCACATTGCCTACAATGATGCTGAAAATGATTTATAAACAATATAAATATTTAGAGAATATAATATATTTAATGGTTTGGAAACACAATTAACGTATGAATACCCGTCTATTTAAAACTGTAAATTGTGTCTTATTACAATGCATACAAATTGTAGCTTCATTATCTGGAACCCAAACGGCTGCATGAACTTCAACTGGTTTCTTACCACCTATTAAAATAATACAGATACATATTACATAAATAAATAAATTATCATAATAATAATTACTTACTTTTTCTTAATAAGTCTTCAATACATTTTGTAATATGAGCCATCCATTCTTGTTTCTCTGTTGGAGTGGCAGCATAAACAGCAAATGACTTTGTTACTGTCTTTATGAGCCAGCCATTGCGATATTCTATAAATAATAATAAACTAATATATTGCTTTTATATAATTATATATATTTTTTTTCAATGGTGTCTGTATTTGATATACAACAAATTAATAATCCAAAAATTAGTCCCAACATTATTATAAATGGTAATCTAACTGAAAACAAAGAACTTTTTGTAGAAATTAAATAAAATATTTCACAAATATGTACAGTATAAATCACATTTAGTTAACAACAAACTCTGTTAATGTTATTTTTATTTTGTATAATATAGATTCTTGAAACTTCTAGAATATTTAAGATATTTTAAGTACAAAAGTACAAAACATAATTTAATAAATGGATGGAAAATATAACTTACGACCATCATCAGCTAAAGATTCAAGTTTGACTTCTTCAAGTGGTATAATATGTTGTTTGTTGTACTGTTAACATATATAAATCTTCTTAATATCTCTAATAAATTAATATATTGTTTTAAACTATTATATTTTAATAAATAAGTTAAAACTATATTTAGTATAATTATTAATATTCATACATGTTTACCTTTTTCTTGTTCATTACAATGTTTCCATAAACCAATATATCATTAAATAAAAAGAATTGCCTAGGCTTAGGCTTTTTTCTACACATTTTGGTTAATACACCTTCTCCAACTAAAACTCTTCCAGGTACTGCAAGTGGCTGAAATATGTAATAGATTAATGTAAACTTAATAGATAACATCTTTGTGCTTTGAACGATGCCACATATGTCAAATTATATTGCATAGTTGTGTTCTTCGAAAATATAAGGCATAACATAAGAAAAATTAAGATTTTTAATATCAATCTTACCTGGCCAGAACTGCCAAAGCAGTTTTCGACCATAGCAATACGCCTGGCATTAGCCTCGCTATTTACTGTAATAAATCATATATAAATAAATAACCTTTAGTTACTTTCAGGTAAAGATTTTAGTAAAACCCATAATATGCGGCAACAAATATAATTCACTAAAAGATTAATCATTTCTGTAATACGCTTTATATATTACGTGTTCAACTGTCAAAATCACAAACTACTAAATTACACCGTTACCCGAAGCAATTTCAAAAATCATAGAATAAGTAGATTATGAATTTTCTAATTTAATAATCGAAGTAAATATTCTATATATTAAAGTTATATAATAAAAATAAATTAAACTTTGCATAAAGAATATAACATTAATTAATTGATAATAAATGAAATACAAACTAACCCAATCGGTCAACCATGGTCCTATGAATCAGGGCTGACAACAAGGAAGTATGAATCATGAACATGTTTAATATTTGTCAGTATTAACAGTGGATAATATTTGCAATATTATAAGAACAATGTATGTAAATATTATAAGAACAATGTATTTAAAGAATCATATAAGAAAATCTCTATTATGTCGCTTAAATATGTAATATTTAAAATAATATAAGATTTATGATTTTTAAATAAATATTGTCTATCATAAAATACAAATGATACACATATTATATAATTTTGCATTTATTTTCACTTTAAATTTTCCAGTTCTATTTAATTAATAAGCAAATATTAATAGAATAACAATATACATTGTTCTAACCAATGTGTACGTATCACAGATTTTCAAATACCGGATATACCCTTTCGAGATATCGATATCTAATATTACTGGTCAATAAAAATCATATGATTATTAAGGGTGTAGCAAACTAGCAAATTACAAGTAGTGGTAGACTTCTATTTAGATTATTTTATACAAAAGTAATAGAAGATAACTTTGACAAAAAAAAAAATGAAGATATGTGGACCTAAGTATGCCCTATGTGGCCTAATATTATCTACTTGGGGTATATTCCAATTAGTAAGTCATTTCTTTAACCTAATAATTTTAAATGTATTAAGAAATTTTAAAATCAATAATTGTACATCGTGTATAAAAAATTGCAAAAAAATACATCTTATATATTTTATATATTCAAATTTTGTTTATTCTTGTTTATTTGAATTTTATTATTTGGTAAAAGCAAATTAGTTATCTTTTATTCGTAATCAGTTTTTTAGTAATTAAAGGATTCATTGAATAAATCAGTATATTCTTTTATTTCATGTTATTTATTCATATATATAAAGCAAATATATTGTGCATTTTTCAAAAATTGTAATCTGAAAGAAAATTCATTTATTTTTCAGCTCCTAATGGGAATATTCTTTTACTACAACAGTGTAGCTTTAATAGAAGACCTTCCATTGGAAGAACAAACTTTTAATAAACCTACAGATTTTTATGCTGTAGCAGAGAGGGGTTATAAACAAAATGCATATAATTGTTGGATTGCAGCTTGTATCTATGTTCTTACATTCTTATTTTCTGGACACCAATTTTATATAAATTCTAGATCATCTTTAAGCGTTTAAAATATTATTAGCATGTGAATACAGTAAATAAAAGTACATATAAGTATATAGTATAGTGATATATTATAAATATAAAAACAGGAATTTAGGAATATGCTAAATACAAATTTCAGTAATAGATTTTTTGATTGCATTCTAATATTAAGAATTTGTGTTTATTTAAAGAATATATAATAAATTATACTACAATATAAATGTGTAAAATAGAAGAATATAGATTATTTCATATTATGTATATGTATATATGAAAATATACCAAAAAATTATTGTTGAATTTATTTTTCATCATAATGTGAAATATGTATTTCTCTTTCTCTCTTCTTTATTAGTAGTATTAGAAATTTTTAACTACGTTAAATTAATGAACATAATCGCTGGAAACAACAGCAATTTACAACTGATATAGTAACATTTCATGTTTATGCAATATAACAACTTTGAAAAATTTATTTTGATTTTAATATTAAAAAAAGATTGAATTTGATACCATTATTTTAATTTTAGAGATTTTGTAAATATGTAATTGTCTATGTATAATGTTTATGAAAAACAATACATTCATTATCGACAATGAGTCATTTTCGGTAACGTTTATACTGTGGTGAAATTTAATATACGTCATGTACCGAAATAAGGAGAGAGGTTTCAAATTTTGAATTGTCGTAACATGTAAAATCTTAAAACATGCTTTATAATATTTACTATATTGTTATCTAGAAAGAAGGTCAAAATTACATGAATTGTGCATGTAGAATTGTAACACTATCAACAATAAGTGATAGGTTATGTATAATAACTAAAATTTAAATCATTTTAATTATCTCGTATTATACATTGCAAATAAAATATTTTGTAATAAGCCAAGTAAAACTAAAATGTTTTTGAACGTAAAAAATCATTCCATTTGATTGTCATTATGTACCAGAATGTTTTAATAAATTTTAATTGCTTTGTATCATTATTAATATATCATATAGATCATTAAACTGATTTGTATTCCATTGTAGAGTATTACACTACATTAAATACAATGGAAAATGAACACATTATAACTAATGACTATAGTGAAATAATACAACGTCTTCCTTTTTCTCGAAAACTTTTATATGGAATAGGACATGTTTTGAATGATATTTGTGCTTCTATGTGGTTTACATATTTATTAGTTTTTTTTCATTTGGTATTGGGATTTAATACAATCTCAGCTGGAATAATTTTACTCATTGGTCAAATAGCAGATGCTTTAGCTACTCCTTTTGTTGGTTTTCATTCTGATAAGGATGATAACTTTGGATTATGTAAATATGGGAGGAGAAAAACATGGCATTTAATAGGTATATATTGTTATTATTTTCTTATATGTTGTTTATTATATCACATAATTTTTTCAAACAATTTATTTTAGGTACCTTATGCGTATTATTTGCATTTCCTTTTATATTTTCACATTGTATTGGTTGTGAAACTTCTCATGAATGGGCTCAATTAATCTATTATGCAGCATTTGTGATAATCTTTCAGTTTGGGTGGGCTGCAGTACAAATATCTCATTTGTCCCTAGTTCCAGAACTTACACCTTCTGAATATGAAAGAACAGAACTCATAGCGATCAGGTATGTCTTTAATTATTGAAAGGGAGATATTTAAAGTTGAATTATAACCTTAAATATTTATTACAACTTTATTTAGATACAGCTTTACTGTTCTCTCAAATATTTTTGTTTACTGTATTACATGGGCAGTATTACACGTAACAGATACTAATGCTTCCAATTCTCAAATTGGGCCCGATGATGCAAAGAAATTCCAGGAAGTTGTATTTATTGGAATTGGAGTGGGAGCTATAACATCTATTTTATTTCATATCTTTGTCAAAGAAAACTTTATTAATAATTCTGATGGTAAAATTATTTTTATATTTACTTACTCTGTGATTAAAAATTTTGTTTATTATAATATCTGTTTTATCACATTTATTTTAGGTTCGTTGAATAGAAATTCAAGAACAGTATTAGTACTATTAAAAGATGTTCAATTATATCAAGTAGCTTGTATATATATGCCTACTCGTTTGTTTGTGAACTTATCACAAATTTATATTCCTTTGTATTTACATAAATCATTAAATATGCCAGCTACATCTTTGGCTACAATTCCTTTACTAATGTATTTGAGTAGTTTTGTGATGTCTTTAATTATAGAAAAATTGAATACAAAACTGGGTCGAAAAGTTTCATATTGTTTTGGAGTTTTATTAGGTGTATTTGCTTGTATTTGGATACAATTGGGTACTGGCTTAACATACACAAAATATCAAATCTATCCAGTTTCCTTAATATTAGGTAATATTACATCATTTTTTTAAAGTCCTTAGAATTAAATATAAATGAAATATATCCAAATACTAATTTGTTTTATTATAGGATCTGCGGGCTCTATTATGTTGGTGACTAGTCTTGGTGTTACTGCAGATTTTATTGGACAAAATGTAAATAGTGGTGCATTTGTATATGGAATTATGAGTTTCACAGACAAACTTTGCAATGGATTAGCAGTTATGCTTATTCAATATTTGTTAGTATATAGTAGCTCTTCTTAAAATACTAATTATTTAAATGATGATAAAACTAAATTTTTAAAAAATAAATAAAAATAAGCAATTCTCCTTTTTATGTTTTCAGAAGCTCTTGGATTGATTGTAAAAATTACTATAAAAGTGTTTTAGTTTATGTTTGTGCTACATCTGCAATGGTTGGCTTATTAATGATATTATGTATAAAACCATTTCATCACAGTACAGGTATATATTTATAATAAATCATAACTATATTTCTGAAAGGCACTGGCAGTTAATTCAGATGAAATTTGATAGGTATCATAGAGAAATGTTAAGGAAAAATATCAAATCAAAATTTTAACAAATTATGCATTCTGAAGAAACAGAATACTGCATAATCTTTTCTCATGATACTCACTAAATTACATCTTGTTTGGTCACCTGTGTCATTTGGAAGAATATCTTAAATTATCTATTAAATTAATTATAGTAATGATATAATATTAATATAAATTATTTCAGTATATAATACATTACACTGTGAACAAACTATAGAACATGATAATGTATTTATTACCACAGAAACAATAGAAAATGAACCTGATAATTCAATAAGTCAAGAAAATGTTACATAGTATAAAAAAGATAGTAATTAAAATTTTGTTCATTTGATGTTAAATCCTAAATATATACTTTATAAATTTCTTGTGCAAATTTTTATTTAAATATTTGGCTGTAGTTTTCTATGGAGGCTAAAAAATTATTAGCCCTAACGTACATATTCTGATAGTATTCGACGAAAAAAATCCAAATATGCAGGTTATGGATCTAGGAATTCACTGGTTGAAAAGTTACGCGTATGTAAAAATCAAGCATTTCCAGCATATTTGACAGGTAAGTAACAATGACGCCATATTGACTTCTATCGATGATTAATCCAGTGAGTCGCTGGTTGTATACAATGCATGTGGGTGGCGACCATTTTGTGGCGGGATTTTGAATCGTGAGTATTGGATTAGATTTGGGTTATGTTTCATACTTCAGCCGCCGTAAGATAACCGGTTACTTTCACTATCTTAAAGGTGGCAGACATTACAACTAAAAAATGCAAATGAAAATTGTAACATGTTAATTGTGTAAGTAATGTATTAAAATAATCCGTTTATACAAAAGAATATTGAAAAATGTGTTAAAAATTGAATGTATCAATATAGTACGTAAATATATTTGAAATGTCTTTATCAGTAGGTAAGTTACCACGTGAATAGAATTCTAACCTCCGAAAATTTTGGTAAGACATAATTACATACATATATTTTTATTTGACAGAATTATTAAAACGCCTACATTCAGACGAAGAACCTTTACCCAAACGTTTAAAATTAGCAGAAAATGCATTCTGTGCCATTGATATACCAATAATACATAAAGAAGATCTTATTTTGCAATGGCTTTGTAATATGTGTCCCATGGACCAAGAAGCTTGGAATTCATTAAAAAATTGTTTGAAAACTGAATATTTGGATATTAAAAGTGATGTAATAAAATTATTGATAAAATTATTCATTGAAACGTTTCAAAAAGATGTAAAACATATACGTGAGGATGTTTTCGAATGCTGTAGATTATTAACTTCTAATAACAGGGTTGCACAATATTTTATTAATAAGTCAAAAGATTTAGGTCTTTTAACAAAGTCCTTATTAGAATGTGTAAATAGTGTTTTTAAACACACTTATAACATTGAAGAAAAATCAGCAGAAGGAATAAAGATTTCATTAATTAACAAAAGCAATGGATTGATACTGGCAGCATATAATACAGTAATTAATGTTGTAGAAAATATAATACAAATTTATAAATCTGCTTTTACTACAAAAGATAGTTTGAGAATCATGTTTATACATGATATCTTATATCCTTTGTGTGTTATAATTGACCACAACTGTACTGATAATACCAATAGATTAGGTGCAATAACACATAAATGTATTCAACAATTAATATTTGGTAAAAAACATACTCAAAGTGGAGAATTTCTAAAAGATGAAGATATAACACAATTTAAAAACTTACTATCTATTTTGACAGAAAATGCAAAGACAAAAGATTTCCAAAGTAATTTAATGACATTTACTTTTCTCTTTCGTGTCGCAGTAATTACTTTCAAATCAGACACTGTTACATTAGATATAATATTGAGAAAATTAGTAGAATGTTCTGGGACACATAAAATAGAAGTTTTGAATACTTTCTTAAAATGTTTAAATGACATAACTTTTAATTTTGATAATAAAGTAAATGAAATCACATTATTTGATTATTGTCAAAATATAATTAATGATATTTTAATAAGTAAAAGCATGAGTAATGCAGATTACAATCTCTTAATACAATTTTGTTATTTTAATCCTCTCATAATTGAAAGAAAAGTTAAAGATATATTAAGAAAAGTGTTTATAGGAAAATCAGTATTGGAATATAAAAATTTAATGATTTCTATTTTGGATGCTTTTATACACTTAAGGGAAGAGGAAAAATTAATTTCAGCAATATTAATAGCATTAAAAGACAGTTTGTCTCATGTATCACATCATATATCATCAGAAAGTAATATATGTTTTCCAAGTGAATTCAAAGAGAAGTTAATGAAAGCCGTAAATAATGTAACAAATTCACAAAGTGTAGTTATGTTAAGAACACTGACATACCATTTAAAGACTGATTGCTTACAAATGTTGGAATCTAATAATACTAGTAAGAATGGAACCATCATTAATTTTTATGTATTTTAGTATCTTCTTATATATGATATTTTAAATATTTTCTATTATAGGTGGAAATATTTTAATATTACGTGCTATAGTTGAATTGCTCATTACACTGTTAGATGGTATATGCATTTTTGAATATAATAGAACATCTACTTCCTACACAAAATTTGTAAATACTTTTGATGATGTAAAAAATATTCTATCACTTTTACTGGTTAAAACATTGAGTTCAAATCAGTATAAAGAAGTTGCATTATTATTAACTGCGATATTCTCATGGAATGAGGCACAAAGAGCTCTAAAATACTATGTGCCAAATACTATTTCAGAAAATTTGATATTACCAATATCTGAGACTCAGTGGCAACAACTGATTAAAAAAATTAAAGAATTTGGCAATGAAGATTGTAAGAATAATATGGTATGTTATCAAAATTTTATCATTACTTCTTTTATTACTTTTATCAAATTAATATTTATTTGTTTGTTTATTTTTATTTCATATTGTACATTGGAAATGTATAAAAATTATATTTACATAAAATTTCAGAACAAACTTATTTTACAACAAGTTAAGATGTCTCAAAATACATTAACTGAATCTCCTGTGATACTCAAGAGCTTGATAGGTGGTTTAGAACGTTGTTGGAGCTTAATATTAAAATTTGATACAGAAATAATACCATCTTTAAGTAATAAACAAGTGTTAAAATTAACACATTTATTATTAGCAGATATGGTTTCTAATGCAGATAATTTTAATGAATGGGTGAAAGTATTACATAAAAATGATTTAAAAGAAAATAAAAGATTAATGATATTCTTATTAATTGGTGTTTTTACGCAAATTGGATATTTAGCAGCAGAAGGTATAACAAGATCTATTAGTAAATACCTTAATGCAGTGAGTATACATTTTTTATCGATATTCAAATATATTATATAAAATTAATTAAATAATTGAACAAAAATTTTTTATCCTTTTAGGAATTGCTACTTGAAGCTGAAATTGTTGGATGTGAAAAAATAAATGATGTATTAATGTCTTTAAAGGAAGAATTGCTAGTAAACAAATGGGTACAAATGCAAAATATACTTTTACATAAAATTAAAGTATATTTGGAAATATTACTTCATCTACCACTAATATTTTTGAATACTAATTTAAAAGTTATAACACTTATGTTCATATTTGCTGTTAGAATGGAATGTAATCAGAGTAATGAAATAGTCTTTTTATGCAATATAATGTTTTCAGGTACATTTCATGATTATACAGATAAGATATTTAATCAAAAATGAATAATGTATAAAAATCTGTTTTGCTTTTAGATCTCTTGGAAAAGCTTAATATTGATATATTTCAATATATAGATCCTTTTTTGCTGCTACAATTTCTACCACAAAACAAAACATTCAAAAAACCATTGGAACTGTTTCTCAAGAATTGTTCATATAAAAGTTTAAACAAATTTATAAAATGTTCCACTAATTCCAAGGAAAATATGTTTCTCTTATTAGAATCTATGGAACGTGTTAAATCAAAATTAAATGTTGACCAAAAAGTAATAATTAAAAAGGCGGAAAAAAAATTAATCAGAATTGCAATGGAGACTCTACCCTTTGAAATGAAAAATTCATATGACATGAAAATATTAAATCTGTTATTAAGAATTGGTATTAAAGATGAAAACATTGATGAAAAATTAAAGGATGTTACAGAATCAACAATTGAAGACATATTTGTGGTAAATATAAATATACATAAATATAAACAAAACATATTTGTGATAAATTTAAAATAAAATTACATCATATAAAAATAAAGTATTTACTTAACAGAACAATAAAAATAATGAGATTATAAATGAATTATTGCAAGATGGTCTACAACTTATGGTTGTTATTTTACATAATAAAAAACTATTTCA
>JACXIT010002154.1:0-14791 GCA_014737525.1 Bombus difficillimus
ATCATCCTGTGGAACTCCCTTAGCTATTAGTCTCTGTAAAACTGATTTAAATAGCTTTTCTGCTTTTTTATAGTCATTTGTATCATATGCTAGATTTGCCATTACATCATACACATAAGTTATACCGTCATAATGTTGCAAAGTTTGTGCTTGGCGTAAAGCAATATGTAGCATTTGCTCTGCTTTTAGAAATTCTTCTTTCTATAAAGTTTGAGAATTATTGCTAAAACTATATTAAAATAAGAAGTTTGCATTTAATATAATAATGCAACATCATTAACACTTTTATGATAATATAAGAGTGTTATGCCTAACCTGAATTAATAAAATTGATCGTTTAATTGTCGTTGTTAATTCCTCAACATCATCTTTTTCTTCTTTAGGAAAAAATAAATTAAATAAAAAGCTACCTGATATAATAAAATGTTTAATTTGTGGCGAATTTTTCCTTTGTTTAATACTATAACATTTTTTCATCTTATTCATTTGTTGCGAATATATCATAAATGTACTTCTTTTTTTATTCAATAGACAGAAATTTACAATATCATAGTTAGACCTTGTTACTACTTGAAAATATTTGAATGTATTCATGATTATCTTTTGACAATGCATTATATCGAACTGTGATTGTTTTAATATAATTTTGTAATGATGAATTATATATACTTTCCATTACATAATTTTTTGATAACTATATACATCTACACATACATGGATGAAAACAAATTCTAATAACGTTTGTGAAAAACAATTGCTTTAAGCGAATACTCTGTTCTCAATTCTAAGTATATACACACGTGTATACAAATTTGTAAGTTACAAAGCAGTAGCAACTGTAGCAAGTGAATTGGAAATCAATTTAAATTAATACACATTATGTGTATAAGTAGATGCAAACTCTCTGGTAGATGTATGAGATGTGTCACGTGTATGAAACTATACCAAAAACGTAGTATGTAATTTTACAAAACAGCGCGCATTATTATGTTAATTAATATGTATAATTATTTACTTATGTTCTACTAAGTATTCAGAAACGATATAGAAATAAAGATATATGCACATTCATGACAAATTATTGTATATATAATTATATGTAAGTACGATATTGTACAATGTCGTTATAGTATTCTCCGCCCCACCCTTGTTTTTCGTATAGCAATGCTGCACACCTTGATTTCGTGCATTACGTACCTTTTCACCTTACGGATATGAGATAGGTCATATCACAACAGGTAAGAAAATTTCAGTTGTATCATTTTTTTATATACAAATATAGCAAACATGAAGTATATATATATCTATATATGATATTATCTCTGTTAACTTCATGATAAGGATTGCATATAAATATTTCTCGAAGTTTGGTTCCCATGCATATTCGTACTTTATATGTGTTATCATATTTTTTGCTTCATTGAAACTTTATTATCATGTTGATATAGGTATTACTTAACATGATGACTTACCTTTTTTTATTCTAGAGAACCATATATATATTTCCAGTTCATGTTTATGTTGCGAATTATATGTCCATGGACACTCCCTATTTTTTTTTAAATCACTGTTTAATGACATTTATCACCATATTTAGCATATTTTGCAAATATATATATTTTAATGTATTTTAATATAAAAATTAGTTTAATGTAATTTATGTGAATTGTTTAAATAAAGACATTCTATAAACTAATAAAATATGAAATATAGATATTTAATATTTTTAAACATTAATTATATATATATATATATATATATATATATATATATATATGATTTGCTCTATTTTTTATTATTTCTTCAGTGAAAATGAGCTCACAAGATACAACTGACCATGTGTCAGCAGTTAATTCACCTAACATATCTTCAAGAACAAAAAATTGGGTCCAATTTGAAGATGAAGCACCTGTTAAAGATAATAATAGTTTAGAAGAGAAAACTAAAACAAATGCACCAGCTGTAATAAAGCCGGAATCAGTAACAGTAAACGTTGAGAAAATTGGAAAATCTGTTGATAATTCAGATAATCAACAATCAAAAAATCATGAATATAAAGGTGCTGTGATATCAACTGAATCCGTCCAAATTAATTTAGATAGATCAGGTTTAAGTCGTTCCATTACATCTGAAAGTCCAGATCTGAATTTACCATCTGATGTAAGAGTTTCTGATCCTAAGAGTGCTTCTCTGAAGACTATTGATCTCAGAGATGTATCTAATGGCAGAAGTACTACTAATAATATTATAAGTACACCTATTGGAAACATTAGACAAGGTTTTGCTAATGGGGATACTATAGTTACTCTTTTACCAGTTAATACTAGATGGCCATGGATTACTCCAGCTAAATTTCGTCCAGAATTAGTACCAGAAGAATTAATGGCTCAAGGTTTAACGGTAATTGTTTAATTATATATTATTTCCTTTACACTGTTTTATAAGAATCAATAATTTTATTTTATATTTTTTTGTATGTAAAGTTATGTATATTTATGTATAAGCTAATTTATTAAATTTTTACAGCTTACAGTAGAGGATTATGTACATATAATGGAGTTGCTTGTGAACGATGTACGTTTTAATATGTACAATGTATGCTACAAGAGAATTCTTGTGCTTTGGATATTTACTGCATTTATTGTATTACTTGGCTTATTGTTTTCTGGAGTAACTGGTCTTACTTTATTTGGGCTTGGTGTCATGTGGTTAGTCCTCAATGCTGCTGCAATATTTTTTTGCATGTTCATCAAGATAAAATTAAACCACAATCTTGAGAAATGTATGGGTCAAGTGAACAAACATTTACTTCGACATAAAATATTGCTTGGATTGGATGATAGAGGAAAAATTTCATGTCACAAAGTCAATCTTTGCTTTATATACTTTGATACTACAGATTGCATCGTAAGTATTACTAAATATATTTAATTTATACTATCGAGGCTTAATGTGATTGTTACATGTATTGTACGTTGTTATATGTATTATTTTCAATTAAAATTAACAATTGTGTTAAAAAATTGCTTATATTTTGTTACATATCATTTATATAATATATTCAAGAACTTATTTTATTTTACAATAGAAAAAATTACAAGAAGTTATAGAACGTGAAGAACGCGAAGGAAGAGTAATTGGCGAAGATGGAAATTCCGAAATGCGACGAAAAAGAGAATTGCAACAGCGAATGGATATAGATAACAGTGATATTGTAATACAAGGCAATACAACCACCAGAATTTCTCGCAAGCAGGTATGTTATTTTTATTTTAAGTACTTGTACTATATAAGTTGAATTTATATTCACTTATTTAACATATATTTTCTATAGTATATATGATGTTCTTGTAAAGTACATGTTACAAAAATGAACGGTATTTTCCTCGATTTTATAATCATTCTTACAATACTTTATGTTTTTACAAAATAAACTAAAAAAATATATCAGGGTAAAAGCGAACAAGTATTCTGCCGCTATGTACAACGTTGGGCAAAGGATTATTTACGTCGCCGATTGGATTGGACAGTAGACGAAGAAGGTGGAAATCCTTCTTCACCTCGTCACTTAGCATCGGCTTTATGTCCGTGTCAATATATAGAAGAATGGTTACGCAATAAGCCTCATGTTCAAGGCAGAGATTTCTGTCCTAGCTGGAGTAGTTTTCTTAAAGATAGAGGCATTTAAAGCAAAACTGTTTGATAGATATGAAAATTAAAAACAGTATTGTTCAAAACAATTTTGATAGATTTAATAATTTTTACTTCGAACTTATTGAAATTAATTTTAATATCAGCATTACAATGGTTTTTAGCAAGACATCTACATTAAATAAAAGATATTTTAAAAGTCAAAGAATTCAAATAGATTTATAGCTATATTAAAGTGTAATAACTATATTAAAAATAGACAAATCAAAATTTATGTTGATGAATGACAACTAGAAAAACTAACTTATACGAAATATGAAAACTACTCATAACTATGTACTTAATTATACAAGATTTTTACTTGTAACAATATTAATTACAATTAAGTTTACATATGATATTAATAAGTGAAATATTTTTCTAGAATTATTTTTTGGTGATTTGGATTTTTAATGATACACTTGGTATTGTTTTTCTTAATTATATTTTTTGTTGACTAATATGATATTAAATATGATATTACTATTAAATTTCATATTTGTATAAAACTTGTATAATTACACGTATATGTGTATGTACTACAAGCTTTATTTTTAGTGTTTTATATAATTGTACATAGTATGTAAATTAAGGTAATTCAGAATTACAAGCTTAATATGCAAGTATGTAGGAAATATTTCTGTAAAATGGTAAATGGTAAAAAATTTCTTAAAATATAATACAATCTGGTATGCATTTATGTTTGATAATGTTACCACTTATGCATAACAGATTTTTCAATTTCATGGGCTGACTATTGATGTTTAAGAAGCGGATTTGCATTATTACTATTATTTTGGCTCTAGGTTTCTGAATGATGATGGTATGTGTTGACAGGAACGGGCGGAGTTGCTGTTGCTGAGGTATGCATCTCGATGGGCACATCACTTTGTGCGCCGCAGACTTGATCTGGTTATAGACTCACAGGAACGTAATAGAGACATCGCGGGTTTATCTGTTCCACCACGACATTGTGTCTCCGCCCGTTGTCCTTGTCAATTTATTGAGGACCATCTTAAGTACAAGCCTAGAGGCAAGTTAATATTTCGTTCGTTTTTTTTGATGCCGAACTTTGGTGGAAAATAGCTACAATCAGTCATTTCATAATTATAATGTAATCATAATTCGAGGTAGTTAGATCTACTTTTTACACATATGAGAAACTTATATTCCATTATGTAAAGAAATAGCAAATTGAAATTAATTAATATTATATAATTAACCGACATAGGTAGTTACTATCATTAGTAACTATTAGGTATATACACAAAACTACATATTCTATAATATTATATTATTTCTTCTAATGATATGAGATTATAAAAAATTTTTGTTTCAGATATTTATATTATATTCTTGTTTAATCTGGAAGTACTTTAAAAATATGCTAATTTATATAATCAGAATTCATATATTTTATATATGATATCAAATTTTCTAAGCTCGTTTGTTTCATTTCGCTTTATTTTTAATTAATCCAAATAACATTCACCATTTTACAAAATACAGTGACACATTATGTTAAGCACAAAAAAGTGATAAAAGAGATAGATTGTTAACACTTAAAAAAAGGAAAACTATAACCATTCCATTATTGTTACATTATTCTCTACAAATCAAATTATTTTAAAATTCTAAAGACATTTAATACATGCTTTTATAATTATAATGAATTTTATAGAGAAATTATATATGTATATTATATATGTGATGCTATATAATTTTCCCATAGTAATATTGGGAAGCTTATACTACATAAATTATATATGATTAAGAGGAATTTGAATATCATAAAACTGAATATCTTTTGATTTGTAAAAAAAAAGTTCCAGTATTCATTTAAGTTAACACAATTTATTCAATTGTAGAAATGATATTAAAGCAGCTTAAAGCAATTTGTCATAATTGCGAATAATTGATTATTATAAACGTTGTAAAAAAAATACAACAATGAACTTATATATCTCTGAATTCCGTCCTAGTTGAACATATCGATGCATTATGTAAAAAATATAATTAATATATTGTATACTTTTATATTCCGTTTAAAAAATACTTAATACTTATAAATGAATAGAGTTGTTCTACTTTTATATAAAACAAATGTAAAGCACTTTTATATATATATTATTGTTACAGATGTTATAAATAAAAATAAACACATAATATACATGTTTTTTTTTGGTGGAGGTACAGTTGTAAAAAACCTTTTCATGAAAGTAAATTAACTACTTTGTGTAAGCTGTTTGTTTAGCCTTAAATATCTAGATATACCTTATGTGTATAAATATTTTCCTAAAACATAGGTATTTGTCACTAACCACTGACTAATTCAGGGATGTTACTTGCATGCAGCTGGATAAAAGGCAATACATTTTGATATTTCATTTCAACCACATTTTGTGAACACATGAAAATCATTCATTAAATAGTAGAACTGTAAGTACTGTTAAATCTGAATTCTTACCATATATGCTTAAACATGATATAGGTAATTGCTTTATATGTTGTTTATACATATAATTACATTATAATCATAAAAATACCATAACACAAAATAGGAAATGTCTTTTTCAAATACATATTTAATTATTTCATCTACATAATATTTTCATATTTTTAACAAAAGATATTAATTTAAAATTTTGTGCATGATTTTTTCAGGATATCCACCTGGCTTTACATGGTGTGCTTATCTTAATGACCCATTAGTTAGGTATGATATTACAGCAGGTATCCCTAATTAACAATATTAATGATTGAATGAATGCACAACAGTATTTATTAAGAGATTTGTAAAGAAAATCATATTAATATCCATTATTCTACTCTTTGACTTATTTTTTACTATATTCGAGATATAAGCACAACGAAGTTCATATCATGGATATAATAGATAATCCAGATAATATAATAAAGAAAACCAAAATACATTTAAAAAATTGAAATTAATTTATTATTTCATATTCTGAAGTACATGTTCAAATATATACAAAGTCATATCATAAACTTAAATAGAGTTTAATTAATGATATTTACTATTGTAATTGTAGTGCCTATGAACTGCCTATAACTATTATAATGGTTTATATCATGTAGAATATGTAAAGATTTACAATTAAGATTAATTTAAGAAAAATTACAATTAATTATATGTATCAAATTATTCAGATATATATTTGTTTATATATATATATATTGATATACATATAATATAGAAGAATAATTATGTATAATATTTATTTTTATAAAAAGTTACTTATATGTATAATAGAGGGGGTATTAATATTTTATATAAAAATATCTACATACACATGTATAAATTAAAATATAAATATATGTATTATGATAAGTATTATTTTGCATAATTAGCTAATTTTTAGTATATGACATTAATAATTAAAACAATACGAAATTGATGATGACTATATATTAAAATTTTTTTCATATGAAGGATTAATCAGTTGATTTCAGTAGAATTTATAAATATAAAAAATTTATGTTATTAATGCAGCTTGTGCTTGTTTTCTAATATTGTCTGCAAGTTTTCTTATTTCTTCGTTATCAGCTTTCAGCTGTTGTTCTCTTTCTGCAAGAGTAGTTTCCAAATATCTTAACTGTTGTTTTATACTTAAATACATCTTTACCTTCTGATAGGTATCAGAAGTATTTGTGCTTATTGTATGTTCTCCAAAAGTTTTATCTAGGAACAAAATTTTTATTTTCGTATAGATCAATATTAATAAATAATGACAGAATTATTATAAGAAGTAAACATATATAATTAAGCTAACAATGAAGTTATGGCTCAAAACATTAGTTTAATATTCTTATTACAGTTATTTATAGTAAAGTAACGAAGTAAGTAATACCTTTATTAATTATTTTAAATGCTATGTCATCTATAGGAGCATTATTAAGGTCTTCTAATATATGTTCAGAATCCGGAATATGAGGTCTCGGTGGTAAATTGTTCTTTTTATTACTAAACATATTTAATTTGATGATATATTCGTTCTACTTCTCTTTCTTGCGATCGTTGTAGGTACACAAGGTACACATAATCACTTAAGTTTATTAACATTAATATCATATGAGCTTAGCATAAGAAAATCTATCAGAAAGATCAATAGAGAGGTAGATATTTCGTCTGTTTCAAGTTTGACTCCTTGCCTCTTCCCCGTGCTGGAATTTTTTCTTACAGGGATAAGACATACAAGCACAACACAGAACCCACGACCACGGTCATATAAAAGGCACTACACTTATATACTGAAACCTGCCAAAACCTAGAGAAAATCGTCCGAAAATTAAGCTGTGACTATTTATGAAAAATCAACATGGAGGACAACAAGGTTCTCGTTCTGCGCATGCGTGACATGGTATGAATATTACACAGAACACAGGCACTTTACTCACCTCTGTCTGTCTCGTAAGAACGCTAACTTTGTTGATCTTCCATGTTGATTTTTTAAGACTCGATATTCGGACGGTTTACCCTAGCGAATGGCGAAACGTGATCGAGATCTATTTATATGATCGTGCAACGGAACCTTAAATAGACCATGGCGTGTATGGCCAGGTATGGCCAATTGACCACACAGGCACCAATCACAGCTATCACATCTATCGATGCTTTGGCATGCATACTAGGGTCTAGGCCCACCTATTAATACCTATAAGCTCTCATATAGTCGTTAAGAAGGAAATTAAGATTAATCAAATGAATTATAAAGTTACTGATGTTTGAAGTTGGAATACTCTCGTACCAACTTAAGTATATCTCCTTTAACTAAGCTCCTTCTTGGAAAAAGTACCATCAATGCAAATTATATATACATATTAAATTATGCATAAAAATTAAAAAATGAAAATTTTTTTAAATCAAAAAATATAAATCATTTTCGCTACCTTTCGATGTAAATAGTGTGTACTATGCTGAAAAAGAAATAATAAATTATTTTTGATATTATTTGAATTCATAGAAATTTGTATTAAATTTAAAATCAATAATATTTTTTTCAGTAAATATATTTTTTTTCAGAAATAAATTTACGTAGCTATATACTATTATCATAGAGGAAGTTCCTCTCTACTATTATCTGCTATTACTATTACTTCACACTCAAATTTCGTATTACCAAGTATTACATTTGTTATACATTTGTTTTAAATATGTATCTTGTCATTTTATAAATTTCTAAGTATCAAATTAAATATAAATTTTAATATTCTATCTATAAATTTAGTAATTCAATTATGGTAATTAAAAAATTTATAATATAAAAGAACGATATATGCAAGATATTTAATTTAAGAATTAATAATTTATCTTCTTAAATACGTTGTCTGTCTTTACGTAAATCTTTCTCTTTTAGTTATATGTGTGTTAAACAGTCAATTGAATTAAATTCATGATATCGCGCAGTTTTCAAACTTCCTTCAGGATCGTGCCGGTAACGTACTACTCTTTATGTGTTATACACTTTATATGTTTAGATATATTAAAATAGATCAAACATTTATGACATAGTAAAATAGAATAAAAAAAGTCATTTCGATATTGTTAATATCATAATATTAATAATTTTTTAGCGATTTCTGTGTAACAACGTAATCAACATGCCTCCAAAACAAACTCGAGCTCCAAAGGTTAGACAATTAAACAAATCATACTATAAATATTTTTATCAGTGTAATAAAACAATAATTTAATGTTAGGATATATATTTTTATAAATGTAATTGCAACACTTTGCTCAAAATGTTTTATGTAATTCAGTTATAGAATATGTTACTGCAAAATATTGAGCAATTTATAAAAGAAATATTTACTTTGCTTTTATTTTGAATCAGGAAAATTCTATGGGAGTTAAAAGTGAAAAAAAAAATAAAGTAAAATCAGAAGCAACAAAGAAAAGGTCTAAACGTGGTACAGATGATAACGAAGAACCTACTGCAAAACGTTTCAAAACAGACAAAAAATCAGTTTTGAATAGAATAGATACAAATTTAAATGAAATTGATTTTGGTTGTTCAAAGTTAAATGCAAAAGGAAACAAATATAATTTAAAAATTTCCAGTTGGAATGTTTCTGGCATAAGAGCGGTCATTAAAGTATGGTAACGATTTTATTATATTCTGTAGCTTTTAATGAAAATTTATGTTAGTTTGATATTATATTGATTTAGAAAAATGGAGCGGAATATATGTTGAAAGAAGATGCAGATATAATTGCATTACAAGAGACTAAATGTGATAAAAATAAGTTACCTGAAGAAGTTAAATTAAATGGATATCATTATTATTTTCTTGAGAGTAAGGACCTTTTTTATAATCTATTATAAATTTTTATTTATAAAATAAAAAATTATATATATGTTATAAATAGGTAAAAAACCTGGATATTGTGGTGTTGCATTATACACAAAAGAAAAACCAATTGATATAAAATATGGTTTAGATAATGTTGAATTTGATAGTGAAGGGAGATTAATTACTGCAGAATATTCAAATTTCTACTTAGTTAATGTTTGTAAGTTATTCGGACTTTATATGGATAAAAATCTGTGGATATTATGTACTAAATTTTGTAACTGTATATAGATGTTCCTAATGCTGGTCAAAAATTAATAACATTGCCAAAAAGATTGAAGTGGAACGAAGCTTTTAAAGCTTATGTAAAGAATCTAGATGAAAAGAAACCTGTTATTATTTGTGGTGATATGAATGTTGCTCACCAAAAAATAGGTAGAATTCTTTTTATTCATTAGATTATTCCTTCCTAATTTTTGAAAATTAATGAAATTATAAAAACTAATTTCATAACTTGTTTAGATCTCAAAAATCCAGACACGAATAAAAAAAATGCTGGATTTACACAAGAGGAACGAAGTGGTATGACAGATTTCTTAGATGCAGGATTTGTGGATACTTTTAGAGCTTTATATCCTGATAAGGAAGGTGCATACACATTTTGGTCATATTTTGCTAATGCACGTAGTAAAAATATAGGATGGTGAGTATAAAAAATTTGTTTATTATGAATTTAAATATTAAAAATATAATTTTCATATTATATTTTATAATCTTTTATATAGGAGACTAGACTATTTTTTGGTGTCAGAACAAATTAAGGATAATGTTTGTGACAATGTTATAAGGGATAAAGTGTATGGCAGTGATCATTGTCCTATTGTACTTTACATTAACATATGATTAAATATGTATAACTGAATGCATATTTTACACTTATACTATGTGTTCAAGTAATTTACTAAGTTTGTTGTATTTAACCTATTTATTTCGTGCTCTAAAAATAAAATTTTATTTGAAAAATATCATTTCATGTTTATTATTACAGTGATAATATAAAATCTGATTTTTTAATAGAAATAAATATTTGCAGATAATGGATATCTGAATCCTTTTATTTTTCTCTACACTGTGTAAGGATACATTTCTAAATAGTATTCAATATATTGAATTAATATAATTTTAATATTAACCTAACATAAATGATACTTTTGAGGTCTAACCTAGTCTCGGATATAAAACTTGATACATTTTACCTCTAGTATTTACTACCATTTATGTTTTTTAAATAATTGTTTTCGACGGTTTTGAAATAAATTACAGTACCTTCATTCAAATCTCAATAAATCAACTTTTAACAAAATGTATAACATAAAAATCTTACGATCCTTTATCAATAATGATTGAAGAATAAAAGCAATAACTGTAACAAAAACGAACCGATAAATTTAATTGTAATTGGAAATGACTTCGGCAACGGACAGGATTATTAAATTATATAAATATGAAAGTTTCTTATATTTTCTTCTGTGGACTGGTGCAGTATTATATTCCATTTATAAAGTATTTTTAATTAATTCTTGTAAGAATTTAAGCATTTATTTTACGTCTATCTGTTATAAATGTATATCTATATTTCAAATTATGTACATAACTTTTAGATTTTACTAATTATGATGATTTGTATGGTGATTTTGCACCAGGATGGACATGGATTGGAAGAGAACAAGATGTTTCTGATGAAGAATGGAGAATATGGGTACCATTGATGATAAAATTAATACCTTGGTTATTTCTTCATCACTTTATCAGTCATTTTATAAAGATTATATCAAATTCTATGGTGTGACAATTTAGTATTATTCTATATTTTGTTATTTTTCTCTAATTATTTCACTAACAATGTTATATGTTTCTGCAGCTATTGTGTTGTTGGTACATCCTTATATCTTTATTATTTTTGTATTATTGTATTGGAACCTTCAGTATGTTATGCACATTAATACATCCAAGTATACTCTATATTTTAACATATAAACGTGGCAAATCTATTATATGGATGATAAATATATTATTTTTATTTATAATACATTTTCTTAAAATTCCGGGTGGTTCCTTCCAAAATACATTTAAATTAAATGATGAAGAGCACTACATTTTAACTCATATATTATGTTGGGTTCAACTAAGAAGCATTAGCTACAGTATGGATAATATAAAATCACATTTAGAAAATAAATGTGGTTATATACTCTCTTTTGTACAGAATCTTTTATACAAATTGGCATATTGTTTATATTTGCCTACATTATCCTTAGGACCACTAGTTTTATATCAGGAATTCATTAATTCTGTATGTATCATATTTTATTAAAATCGTGTTTGTTTTTAATTATTGAGAACAAATGAGAAATACGTTTTTACATTCTTACAGGTAAAAGGATCATTTCAATTTTTGAGACCTGCAAATCTTGGAAATTTTCTTTTTAATATCATTAGATACATTTTCTGGATACTGTTCGCTAACTTTTTTTTGCATTTTCTTTATTTTAGTGCAATACAATATCATCCAGAGGTAAAGTTATTTTTCTACATATAGTATTTTTCACTGAAAATCTATCTATTTCTTTTCATAAAAACAGGTTGTTAAGGATTTAAATCCATGGGCTTTATATGGATTAGGATATTGTATGGGGCAATTTTTTTTAATTAAGTATGTCGTAGTATATGGACTTAATCACACTTTATGTGCAATAGATAATGTAAAAGCTCCCCCTCAACCTAAATGTGTAGCAAGAATTCATTTGTATTCTGACATGTGGAAATATTTTGATCAAGGTTTATACAAGTTTCTTATTAGGTATGATTGAAATATATAAATATGATATGTTATTATAACGAAAATTTTCAAAACAAAACATTTTTCAGATATATTTATGTACCTTCGTTGAAATCAAATTTTAACAAATTACTCGCCTCGTCTTTATGTTTTACATTCGTTTTTTTATGGCATGGGATGCAGATAAACATTTTTATTTGGGCATTTCTAAATTTTGTAGGATTAAATATTGAAGGTTTAATCAAATTAACTGGTGAAAACAAATATTTTTCAAACATACGAAAAAGATATCTGTCACAAACAAATGCGAGACGATTTCATTGCATCTTAACAAGTCCTCTATTAGCAATGTCTGTAATATCTAATTTTTACTTTTTTGTTGGAGAAGAAATTGGAAATATTTACATCTCTAGAATATTACATGGTACTATTTTATTATATTTTACAACTTATTTACAACTTTATTATTTCAAATAAAAGTGAACAAATATGTATTATATAATTTTTGTGTAGTTCACAGAGTTGTTTACTTTAAATTTTTGCATGTTCATTACAGATACATGGTACAGTACATTTGTATTACTCTTCTTCCTTTATTGCTGTTGTCAAGTTTCTATAGATATAAAAAATTGGGAATTACAAAAATATTCAAAACTATAAAAAGCTGAGAATTACACACCACTATACAATATATTTTGAGAAAATGTATATTTTGTTCATAATTATATTATCAAATAACTTTTAAACATTTTATTGTTTTAAGTACAAAATGAGTATAAAAATACAATATATAACTAAAATTACTTTTTATATTAACATTGTTATAAGCCTTTAACGTTTATTACAAATGATAATAAAAAATTAGTACAAAGTATATATATGAATATCTTTTATGTAATTATTATTGTATTTATGATATACTATTAATAGCCAACTTTATCATACCTACAAGGCACATTATATTTCGTAATATATAAATTTTTGCGAAAATAATTTTTTACTTCTTTCCTTTTATGTTTTATATAATATTTAATCAATTTATTTGTTTACATGTTTCTACAGAGATACAGGAAATGCTTCTGTCTTAATCATATACCTTCAGACACTCACATTTTTACTTTTGAAACTTTACATTAAAATATATTTTCATTAAAAATTTTTAGTTGTACTTTATCTTTAGAAAAGATATACAAAATTTTGTGTAAATTTTCAATATTAAGCTTCGAGTAGTAAAAAACCCGAATTTGTTATTTATGCATGTTAAGTTCACTATTATTTTTATATTTATAATCGTTGTTTTGAGTGAGAGAATTTTTAAAAGTCACCTACGCATAATAATTTGAGTTTTTAGAATTTGTTTTTCTGTAATGAAATACTGCAATATAAATTACTCAACTATTTTCAGCAAATATATTCAACATATTATATTATTCCTTGAACATTAATATCTGCAAGATAATAATAATAAATTGTTTATATATTTTTATAAGAAAACGTTGAGAATATGTATAATATCAAGAAAACCTTAAATTTTTATGGAAGACATTTTTGAGCTATATTTGAAGAAATATAAGTATTTCAAAGTATTAAAAAAGATAGCACAATGAATATGATTATTTGCTGTTTATAAATGTTGTACATTTTGCGATAAAAATATGATCTATATGTATAAAAGAAGAAAGTGTGCTACAAATAGAAACAAGTAATACATTCTCCATAAATTGCTTAAAATAAATATAAAATATAATGAACAATATTTTTGTAATTCATTTAAGCAAAATATATGAGAACTTAGAAAGTAACCACCAGTGATATTAAAAATTTTTGTTTGGCTAAGCAAATTATGAATTTGTACTACATTTTCCAATATTTGGCACACAAACAAATATAATTATTATTAAGTATCTATATTTCTATTGTAGTAAGTAAATTAATAATAACTTTTATA
>JACXIT010002156.1:0-15891 GCA_014737525.1 Bombus difficillimus
GGAAATGAAATAAACATTCCTAGTGGTAAACTACTAATAAGTGTACCAAGTGCTGTACATTCCCATAAACCACCACTTACAGGTAAAAATTATATGTCAATAACAATTTATGTTGAAAAAATTAATGAAGGTATATAAAAATATTATTTTAAATTATAGAAGTTATGAGAGAATATCTTCCAAATGAACCAAAATGTTTAGAAATATTTGCTAGATACTTACTTCCTAAATGGACAAGTTGGGGTCTTGAAGTATTGAAGTTTCAACACTTATCATTATATACAATGATAGAAGAAACAAAAGAAACTCAAAACAACACTAACACAGTTGTAAATAAATTGATTAATTAGTATTAAATTAGAAAAGAAAAAATATTTCAATACTATTGTTTTCTTTATTGCACTTATTTTATTATCATAAATTAGTCATGCTTTAATAACAATGAAGTAACAGTATTATGAAGTGCCATTTACATGCTCGCTAATACCATTTTTTACTGAATTACGATAACCATGTGGGTTCATTGTTTGCCACCTCCAGAAATCCTCACCTATATCAAAAAATACTTAGAAAGAAATCTTATTTAATATGAAAATATAGTGGAAATGTTATTTCACTTACACATCCGTTCAACATTAAATTTAGTCCTCCATTCTAATTCTTTTTCTGCTAAATCTGTATTGGCATACATAGAAACAATATCACCCTCTCTTCTGTCTTTTATAACATATGGCACTGTTGTTCCTGTGACATTCTCAAAAATTTTAATCAATTCGAGTACAGATACACCTTTACCAGTACCTAAATTATAAATTTTTAGCCTCAAATGCCGTTTGTGTAAAGCATTTAAAGCTGCTACATGACCAGCAGCTAAATCCATAACGTGAATATAATCACGTATACCTATAAAATATATATTTTCGAAATTTTTTAATTTAAACAATATATGCCTTTAATGTTACATAAGAGAAAATAAAAAATTTATTTGTACCTGTACCATCTTTTGTAGGATAATCACCACCAAAAATGATGAGTTCAGGTTTATGTCTTAAAGCTACTTGTGCTATATAAGGCATTAAATTTGTAAATGACTTTGTAGGATCTTCTCCAATCAAACCACTTTGATGAGCACCTACTGGGTTAAAGTATCTTAGAGAAATGATATTCCAATTCTGTTAAATAAAAATCAAAATTTTATATATATTTTGCTCAAAATTTTGATTACTAGTAAAATTATAAATAGATTAATTTTTCTGATATTTTCGAATTATTAAAAATTCACCTTTTCAGCTCTCGATATATCTTTAAGCATTTCTTCAATAAAGTACTTTGTTCTACCATATACATTTGTAATATTTCCCGTCGGGTGTTCTTCCGTAATTGGAAGGACATTTGGTTCTCCATACACGGTACAAGAACTGCTAAACACTAATTGGAAACACCCAGCAGCTTTCATTACCTTGTAAAAAGATTAAGTTTATTCCTTTTTATAATATGAAAAACATTATGCACATAAAGACTTACTCAATTACATTTTACCTCTAACAAATTGATAGCACCGATAATATTATTCCGATAATAATGAAGTGGAATTTGCATTGATTCGCCAACCGCCTTTATTGCCGCAAAATGAATTACACAATCTATTTTGTGCTAAAATTTAAGATATAACATGATTTTAAAAATATCATAAAAATGTTTAAGGCAATTCTTTTCTTAAGTTATATTTTGTACCTTTTTAAAAACTGTTTCAAGTTTGTCACGATCGATGAGATCGCAATTGTAAAATGTAACTTTCTTCCCTGTAATTTGTTCCACTCTTTTAAGAGCTGCGGATTCACCGCTACTTTCAGTAACACTATTAGCAAAATTATCTATTGCAACCACATCATATCCACTCTCCAAAAGTTCGACAATACAGTGACTTCCGATGTAACCAGCTCCTCCGGTTACAAAAATAGTTCTCCAATC
Organism: Bombus difficillimus; assembly: GCA_014737525.1. NCBI lineage: Eukaryota > Metazoa > Arthropoda > Insecta > Hymenoptera > Apidae > Bombus > Bombus difficillimus. The sequence continues at coordinate 1,972 of JACXIT010002156.1, forward strand.
TTTGGCCATGCTGCTATTAAAAAATCATTATAAAAATAATACAGTATATGTTTTCTTAAACATCTTACAATAACTCTATAAAAATTATTATGCTTAAGTCTGTAAGTTATTAATCGTGTTAAAAAATTTGTCAAGCTGAACCATTATGCGTAATTATGATCTTTTTCTATAATCACGTAATAATATCTGTATTCAATTTAAGTATTTTCATTTTATATATTTCATAAACTAGATATATGCAAACGAAAGTAGTAAATATATATGTATATGTTGATAGTTTGTAATGCTAGGCAAAGTACATACACAGCGTTTCGGGCATTCAACTGCATCGAACTGAGTTCAAGGTCATTAAAATATACTACAATTAAAATATAATTACTACAATTATGATATATATATATATATATATATATATATATATATATATAATTAGCATCAAGTTGTAAATATTAATTCAATTAACATAAAATTGAAAATAATTAATTTGTTCCATCTGCTTTTATTAAATTGAACATATTTGACTCAAAATAAATATTTCATTTACCATATCTAAAAGATACTTTATAAAATATGAAAAAAAGCAAAAAATTTATTCTAAAAAGAATAAAAAGGTATTAGTTTTGTTAATCACTGGATAAAGATAGTAAATATTCAAAATTCAACTGTTGAATTTAACGGTACTGTATAGAATCAGACGCTTCCAACGCATTAAGAACATTACATTAATTTACACAATAGAAATACGGATAAAGAAAATTCGATTCTGTATTATTATTTTTTAAATACATAAATGAAATATAAAAATAAGAAATATTCTTAAAAATATCATTTTCGTATATGAAATTTAAGCGTAATGAATACAAGAGAAGAACTTCTTTTCTTATATTTAGTTTATAATATTAATAATTAATAATAAAATGTTTATTCTGTAATGTATTATGTGTACAAAATGTATAACAACATTTTCTTTTACCTTATACTATAGATTAAGATATAAAAATTGTATAAAGTTGTTCTCAACTAAATAAATACTTTTATCAAATTAAAAGCGAAATAAAGGTACATAAAGATACATTGTACTTTTAAAAATATTAATTATTACCTCATTAAAGTAAAATTATAAATAATGAATACGCCAAACCAATACAGAAAGATCTGTGGAAACGCCGCGTAATCACTGACTCTACCTTGACGACTTGCCTCCTCTTCGGATATAAGAAAGTAGAGTTTAGTATGTTCGTGGAACGCGAGACATCCCCTCTTCTACAATACTATCGTACGAATTATCGTACATATACAGAAATATGCACACTACACAGTTCGACCCTCTGAAGTCCTTGCTTTCAGCAACAAGTTCTTCCTTTCACACAGATACTGCTCACCTATTCACTTACCTCCTTTACGAGAATGGGGGGGAATGATGGGTCATATACAAGCTACACAGTTACTACTTACATCATCAGACAATTTTTAACAGATTGATTCATTAAAATATAATGTAATTAAGTAACAATAGTTTTTATCGTGAATATTTCAATGAAATTAAATTTTTGAAAGAGATTACTTAAATAAAAATAAGTATAAAATTAAATAAAAAATGTAATTTACAAATTTAATAAATTCCTTAATCATTCATATACATGTATGAAACGTAACAATATCCGTTCATTGTATTGTTAAAACTTGAATTAACTTATGTAATAACTCCTTTTGTTCAGCATTTAAATAAGTCCACAATTCACCTTCTAGTTCCAGCAATGCTTGATAATCATGTGACTGACATGCTAATACTAATGACTGTAGCAATAATAGTTCGTCTTCACACATATTAAAATCTGCAATTTATTTTTTATTAGTCAGCTTGTAGCTATTTAAATGATTGAAAAAGGAGGATATTAGAACACTTGCCATTATTTGTACTTTCTTCTACCCATGCATATTTTTCCAACACCTGTGCTAGAGAAGGTGCTAGTCTTTGTGGTGATGGTTGAAGTATAAGTAATAAAAGCACTCTAGTTACCTCACACCTATGTATTAATACAATTACTAAATAATGAATTCATTATTTTGCAAACTTTCCAAAAAATATTATTTTAGATTGTATCTAATACCTGTGTAATATAACACTATAATTGCCTCTTGCACCAGCATTAATATAACTCTCAACAAATTCAACAAAATCATTTAGAATTTGTAAAGCAGATACATAATCACCTGATCAAATATTTGGTATTTAATTATTATAGCTGATTATAATTATTTTAATAAATATTTACCTTGTTTAATATGATAAGATACTAATGTATTAATTGCTTTTATAGTTGGAAAAATATCAATAGCTTTACGTAATTGTTGTATACCAGCTGGAGTAGAACCTAAGGCTAATGCTAGCTCTAGTGCTAATCCAGCTGACATGGTATTGAATCCTGGTTGATTATGGCAACGTGCTAAAGCATGACCAAAACAACTTATTGATGCCTAACATAAAAAATTGTAACTTTAATATTTAATACACTTATACCGCTAACTGTTAATTTAAGTTGCAAAACTAATAAACCTGTGTATTTTCCTGTCCTATAGAAGGGCATCCTATATCCTTGTCTTTCTTATCAGCCACAAGAAATTCTCGACCAGCTTTTATTAAATAATTTAATTCAGAAAAGATATTCTCTAATGTTTCTTGACACCTGGCAGCATCTAATAAACATAAACCTGCATATTGCCATAATTCCTTTTGTTCACATTCAATTGCTAATGTCCCTAAATAATAATGAAAAATATTAATAAAATTATCATCCTCTTACACATCATGAAATTTCCATGTAACATACCAAATTGATCACTTGCTTCAGCAACATTTGGTTTTCTTAAAAACCGTCTAAAATTAAATTATTAATAATTATAATAATGATTTTATTATAGGAAAGGCTAGATCATTCTATAAAAGTAATAATATGGATTACAAAATACTTACTTCCTAAGTTTGTTAGATATATTATGATACTTTGTTAAAAAGTCTAATGAATCTCCCATTATTTTTCTTTGATTTAAATGTACTGTTTTCCTGAGTAACTTTTATTTGTACATTCTTTGTTTATTTATATACTTACTCTAAACAATAAACATCTTTTTTTATACACAATAATTTTTCAATATATGATACTAAATGCAAAATATTATATTAAGTAACTGAATTGCTTCCATTTCATTCAATATTACCTGGTATTACTTAATCATATCTTTATTTTTCGAATTAAATAATATGTAATTAATAATTTTATATGTATTAATAGTAAATCAAATTATATAAAGTATTAAATTAATTTTGCTATTATAAATGTACTTGTTTAGTCATCCTATGTGTATATATTTTATTAATTGGTTGTAGATGTAGTTTGTAGTGAACCTTGGTATAGATGGTGACGATCGACGGTGTAGTAGGTACATACTTACATATAGTGAACCATTAGTAGCGCCAATGCGTGACTATATGTTACGTATGCATTTAGGTATTTTTATTATACAAAAAAGTTAATATTGTTTGATAAATACCTTTCACATAAACTGAATTTTGGTATTATGACAATATTTATAATTAATTACAATTCAAATTAAATTTTGCGTTACTTAGAAATGTCTAACAAGACGAACTTAGTAATTGTCAACAACGTTTACCATAATTACATTATAAAGTACAATAAAATTGACAGAATATAATTACAATTAACAGTTTCTAAAAAATCAGATAATATTTAGTATTTAAAATTTAATTACGTTTAAGATACATGTCATTAAAGAAATGTTTAATGTTTCAGGGACATAAAGATATTAAATTATATATCTGTTCAACATTGATACTGTAATGTAAACAAGCGTTATCAGACATAGCTATATATATTAAGAAGTTTAAAGAGTGTCGACAAGAATGTGCAAAATTACATTTCCAAGTAATAAAGTGTGCTATACAGCAATATCATAGTTGAAGTTTTTGTATGCGTAGAGTTAATAACTCACATTTTCTTTTAAAAAACGTTAACAAGACTAAAGGTTTCTCTAAAGGATGCATGGAATTATTGAACTAATTTTGAACAGTGCTTTATTATGGATATCTTTACAAGTTACTTGGAGTATCTTGATAAGTGTTTTTTATAACTTTTGCATACCATGGATTGTTTGGGGTTCTCTCATTATCGCAGTTGGACTAAAAATAGCCAGGATTCCACCACCAAATTTAAGCATTGTGCAAGAAGTGCTTGGTGTAAATCCTCTTTCATTGAAAAAAGATAATACCATGTCCAAAGATCATGGTAATGGAGAACAATATTGCATGCGAGTGGTGGCTCATCGTGGTGGAGGATATGATTTTCCTGAGAACAGCTTAACAGCCTTTCGTAATGTAAAATCTTATATATAATAATGGTTTTTGTTTTTCACTAGACAATTGTTCCAGTAAAAGATAACAAATTCATTTGTTTTTTATTAACTACTTTGAAATATTAGATATAACAAAAACAATTTTATATACTATTCTATAATGTAAACATGAATACTAATATAGTAGTTACTAACAAAAAATTTATTACTTTAGTGAAAACAATACATTTTTTAGTTTATCTTTTATAAATTAAATTATATATAAGACATTGATCAGTTGTAAAATATTTTATAGAGCAAAGAAAGAGGATGCACTGCTGTTGAACTTGATTTATGTCTTACAAAAGATAATGTGCCCATAATATTTCATGATTTAACAATTGATAGAGTTACTGGAAAAACTGGTAATGTAAAGGATATGACTTGGGATCAATTAAAACAATTAGATATTGCCCATAATCATCCACTTAAGTAAATAAAATATTATATATTCTTTTATTACAAAAATATTATTAAAATTATATTTAAATGCAATTTCTTTTTATGTATTACAGAGATAAATTTATTGAAGGTGAAAAAATTCCATTACTTTGTGAGGCTGTAGAAACATGTCTATCAAATGAACAAAGAATAATTATTGATATAAAAGAATCAAGAATGGAGATTGTGCAAGTAATTTTAGATACATATAAAAAGTATCCAAAGTTGTATCAAAGAGCAATTGTATCCAGTTTTAATCCTATTATTGTATATATGGTAAAAACATATGTTAAAAAGGATAATATCAAAATGACTGTTATTGATCATAGGTGTGTCAAATAATAACTTTGTTATTACAGATTAGAAGAAAGGAACCTCGAATTGTAGCAGGTCTTGCATGGAGACCACATTATTTTTCAAGAGTGTCATACTCAGGTTCAGATGGTCCAGGTCCAACAAAATATAACAATCCATTTAAACATATAGCAGTTTGCTTATTCGACCATATTTATGCATGGATGTTCCACTGTTTTATATATTATATCGTGGGTGTATCTACTCTATTATTGCATAAAGATGTACTGAATCAGTATGTATTTAGATATTCAGTTCCAAACATCATATTAAGTAATTATGTGTAGTTATTGTAGAAAACACAATATTCTACTCATATTCATATCTATCTATCTATCTATCTATATATATATANATATTCGTATAATGGCATGGACGGTGAACCTACCATCAGAGAAATTACATTTTTCCCGGCTATTTAAAGTTACATATTTGACGGATACATTGTTAGTTGAAAAAGATATGTAATAATATATCATATATTCTATATGTCCTAAATGAGCATATTTTATACTACTGACATATTATCACTACATTAAATAATAATCTAGTCTATTCATCAAAATGATGAATCTTATTTATATCTTTTTTGTAAAAAAAATTAATGTTTATTTTGTTAAGTAAATTAGCAAAAAGAAAAAAACAATCGAAATTTTCTGAGAAAAGTTTTTATTAGTTAACATACTACATTTTTGACATATATATTTATTTTGTATGCTTGTCTCACACTTTTAAAATTTACATTTAAGGTAGACTTAAAAAGATGTATATCATAATATTTAAAAACTGAGGATTCATACATTTTTTAATTTTTGTAAAAAGTTACTTTAATGTTGCCATAATTGTACATTATTTTTACATATTACATTTACACTACATATTTTATTATAATTAATATCAACATCTTATAATCACTTAATAATTATGGACGGAAATATATATTGTGTAATTATTTATGATGAAATTTCAGAGAATAATAATTGTAATTAATAAATTTACTACACAATAGTAGTAAGCTTACTTTTGCGGGATTCCATACCTTGAATAAGTCCCGTTAATAAATCTTCCATTTCTGTGGTAGCACGTTTCAATTTGCAATTGTCACTAGCAACATAGGAATCTAAAGCAAACATTTATGTAAAAATGTTGATATAAAGTAGCATGTATTATTTATAGTATAGTAATTTACCGTCAAGTAAACGATCGTCTGTAACCATATTCTGTAATCTATCTAGTATGTCATTTAGATCACCTTGAATATTTTGCAAACTACTATGTTGTGAATGTTTATCAGGTCTTTGTAAAGATGATGGTGTATTATCTCTGTGAATACCTATAAGAGAATCAGATATTGGTAAAGACGATTCATTTTCAGTGTTAGCTGTCACAGTTTTCATTGGATATTTTTCTTCTTTGCTATCCGAATTGTTAGAACCCAACCATTGAGAAAAACCACTATCGGATGGGTTTATTTCTAATTTCTTTGTACCTAATAATGAGAAGTTAAATTAAATATACATAAATAAATAAAGTTGCAAATTATTTAGTGTTCTACAAGATATTTCATTTTTCGAAATATAATAAAACAATAATACAACATACCTCCGATCCATGTACTTAATTCTATTTGAGTAGGTTCCAATACATTACTGAATCCTAAGCTTGTAGATGCTTCTGCAGAATCAATAATAACATCGTGATTTTGTTTATTGATATAATCTCCAGTTGGATTAAAATCGTTTGGTTGTAATATATCTGTATCATTCACATTTGAAATTTGTTCTACATTTTCTTGTCGAATAATTGGACTCAATTCAAAATTTATAGGCAAAGGTGTTAATCTTGATGGAAGAGGCGGAACCATTGGTGTACTTTGCATATAATTAATTACTCGAGGCATACAAATTTTATCAGTAAATAAACATTTCTGTAAAAAATTAAAGAAACATTCGTGTTATTTCATTAGATCTCAATAATAATATCACTTATTAAATGTACAATATACTTTTAATAGCTTTAGACGTTGTAATTGCGATTCGATTGTGACTCTATGACGCTGAAGTCTTTCCGCTTTAGTGCCCTGTATATCAAGTAGCTCAATTTGTAATTGTTTATTTTCTTCTTCCAAATGAGTAATTATACTTTGTAGTTCTTTTTGGGGATCATTTAAAACTCGTCTTTTCATTGTACTTCTTACTGATTCACAATCCGTATGTGTTATTTCATTACTATAACAGATATTTAAAAAGAAAGATATGGAATTTATAAAATATATTTATATATAGTAATATTGTCTCAGACTACAACCTTATATGTGGGATTTGATCATCAATATTTAACTCGATGGATCTAGCAGGACATAATCTCAATTTGTTTCTTATTAATTCAATAACTAATTTTGTTAATTCTCGATTAGAAGTCTGAAAAACATTATGCATAACATTTTATATGAAGATAATTAAATATATTAACATAATCAGAGATTTGAGACTTTTACAGTCTAATATCATACAATTTTTAAAATAAAGACTTCTGTATATAAGCTGTGTTTTTATGAAAGACATGTTCCAACATTTTACTAAGATTGCAACATCAGTGTATTTGACCTCTGATGAAGCTAGGTGTAATGCTGGTGAAACATTGAAATATATCTTCCATGAAGAAATAACTCATAACTGGAGGCTTGAATTTTATAAATTGTACCTTGGTACAAAATTCACGAACTGGATGCTTCAATTTATGCTTTCCAGATATTTTGTCATATAAGAAACAGTGTTGACATTGATGATATGTTGCACATTTTAGACATGTATAACGTGGTCCCTGAATTGGAGTTGTTTTACAATATGAGCATCTAACATTATGTATGACTGAAAGAAAGAACAATATCTATTATTTCCATTTCATTTTCCTAAAGTATATCATTATATATTTTAAAATATAAAGTGTGCATACTCTTTTCTGCAGACTTTATGCGATTAAATGTTGTTATCCAAACAAACAAGGGAGGTTCTTGCATAATCCACGTTGCAAACTCTGATTCAGTAACTCCAAGACATCCTTGAGACTATTGTAAAATATTATAAGTTATGTATAGCTCAAATGTATTCAAAACATTATTCAATTATACCTTTGAAAAACACTTATCAATATGTGATTGAATATTTTGAGGTCCATATGCTGCACTTTCTCCAAGCATTTCCGTAATTTTACAAATATTCATCAACAATGTATGTAAACTAGCTTTAGATAAACATGCATTATGATCAGCTAATTGTTGATAAAGATATCCATACTTCTCTTGTAATCTTCCAGAACTAATTAGTATTAAAGCAACTTTCACAGAAAATACAGAAACAGTCCTAGCACATTGTCTATAACATTTATAATATTTATGGTAGTAAAACATTATTTATTATTTCAATTCTAATTAGCAAATTTAGATAGTAATATATTGATAGTAGTATATAGAATAACATACTTGTCATATGTAGTTAAAATATAATTCAATGCCAGTTTCGTTACAAGATCAATATCAAAATTGGTATTATTTTCTTTGCATGCTGCGAAATAAATATCAGAAAGAACATCTTCAATTTCACTTGGGTCTAAATTTACACAATTTTCTGTAATTGAAAGTCTGTGGCGTTCAAAGACTCCAGCAATTAATTCTAGTTGAACATACTGCACTATAAAAGATACATATTATAATTGAATATAAATATAACAAAAAAATAATTACTCTAGTAGTGTAAAACTAATCTGAATATAATAAGCACTCAATATGAGAATATATATATATATATATATATATTAAACTTACTATTAAGTTCTTTATGTAAAATTTGCATTTTTGCTGCAGTTCTATAAGATGTATAACGGATAACATTACATTGCTCTATAGATTGTATAATACTTTGCATCTTTAAATATTTAAAATAGTAACAGATTACCTATAAGAAGAAAAAATAAATTATTATAAAATTTTACATTTTACCAATACTAAAATTTATATCATAAAACAATTAGTTGATGTTTAATATTTGTTTCATATATCTTTACAATTATTAAAGATTATGTCAATAATTAATGAAAATATGGAATTATTATAGTTTTTTACCACTGGAATATAATATTTAATGACAACGGTCATACTACGAAATATTTTTATAAACAAGTATGAGTTTATAAAATTTGAAAAAATTATAATATCATTTATAATACTACAAATTTTAAACAAAATTATAATTTATAAATTTTAATATCATAATATATTCAATTACTAAAAGCAGTAAAAGATATGATATTTTATTTATATTTTTAAAATTTAATATCTCAGAAACATGAGAACTTTTAATATTTGATTATATTGCATTATAAGTATCTTTATTGTGCTATATTGTTCAATTATTACGATAAATATAATCATTCTTAAATAAGAAGTTATAATTAATGTCTTACTTCCTTTCATCACTCGCAACTTTATAATTTAAATAGTGGTACATGTAAACAAAATATTCTCACAAATTAATCATAAATAATAAAGACTATAGAGAGCACAGTTTTAAAGGTAACTGATTTAAAGCACCTTGACTAAACCTAACTGAATTTGCGTTAGTAATTTCTTCTGCTACCACTTATTTTAAATGCGCCTTAATATTAGTAATATGTAACGTATCTTATGTCAAATTGTAAAAAAACGTGATCCTCGCATTGTATTTGTTACATATTTGTTATCATTTAAAATACAGTAAGTATAAAGAAATAAAATTTTACCATGCATAAATATACTCAAGAGGATGAATTTAGCAATATTTATGAAATCGAGGCAAAGTACTTACAGAATATATCATTTGATTATATTCTCTATAATAACTTATGTAAAATATTGATCTTAATTTTGTTACAGTTCGGAAATGTGTGAAGGTCAACCGTTAATTAATTGTCAATTATCCAAAGGTGTGCACGAATTGCATATTTCAAACAGTGAAAAAGAAGAAGATAATGAAAACTATAATGATGATTTAGAAAGTAGTGATTTTATTTGGGACAGAAGTCAAAGTAAAGCTGGTTTAAAAAATATTACGAAAAATATTCAGACACAAAGTATTAATGCACAAAATGTTTCCAATAAGATTACAAATTATCAACCATCAGATAAATTATTTCGTCGCTACGCTAATAAAATTAACATTGAAAGATATGAAGGCCCAACTTTATCAGGACATGCAACAAATCTTCTTATTGAAAATGATAAACGTGTAGAAAAAGATAGATTTAGAACCAAAGACAAACATGATCGTGCAACTGTCGAACAAGTTTTAGATCCTCGTACAAGAATGATATTGTTCAAACTTTTAAATCAGGGTATAATTGCTGAAATTAATGGATGTATCTCAACTGGGAAGGAAGCTAATGTTTATCATGCAACATCAAAAACAGGAGTAGAGTTTGCAATAAAAATATATAAAACATCAATTTTACAATTTAAAGATAGAGACAAATACGTTACAGGAGAATTTCGTTTTCGTCATGGATATTGTCGTCATAATCCGCGAAAGATGGTGCGGACATGGGCAGAGAAAGAATTTAGAAATTTAATTCGTCTTCACCAGGGAAAAGTAAATGCTCCAAAACCAATTTTACTCCGTAGTCATGTTCTATTAATGGACTTCATAGGTACTAATGGTTGGCCATCACCAAAATTGAAAGATGTTGTTCTCACTGCTTCTAAACCAAGGAAATTATACAGAGAATGTGTTGAAACAATGTGGAGATTATATAATAAATGCAAACTTGTTCATGCTGATTTAAGTGAATATAATATGTTATATCATGATGAATCTATTATAATAATAGATGTGTCACAAGCAGTTGAGCATGATCATCCTATGGCACTTGAGTTTCTTAGAAAAGATTGTACAAATATTACTGGTAGGTGAGAATGAGAATTTCTTATAATGATATTACTGAGATGTTTTATAAAAATTTTGAAATAAATTAATATTTTTGTAGAATTTTTTAAGAAGAACGATGTAGGTGTGATGTCTGTAAAAACATTATTTGACTTTATAACAGATCCAACGATAACTGAAGAAAATATGGATAAGTATTTAGACATAATATCAGAACAAATGACACAACAGAAAGAACAAGATGATGATCCTAAACAACAAATAGAAGAACAAGTGTTTAAGCAAGCTTATATTCCTCAAAACCTAAGTCAGGTAATATATTGTAGGAACATAAATACATAGTTATTTACATATATATTTAGGTATATGTATATCAAATTGTTTAGGTAATTGATATTGAACGTGATATCAATCTTGCTAAATCTGGAAAAGAGGACTTGATATATAAAACTGTTGTTGGTTTAAAATCAGACTTATCCAAACCCATTAATACTCCTGAAATTCTTAGTAAAGATTTAAAGAAAACAAATAACATGGAAGAGAAAGATGATATATCTGAAGATATTGATGATTCTGAAAATGAAAATAGTGAAGAAGAAAATGTAACAGAAAACGAACCAAAATTTGTTAACTCAGCTCGACCTCGGCATGAGAGTCCAGATAGCAAAAAGGTAATACAATTGTCTTTTATAATATATTTATGTGTGGTAATATGAAACATAATATATAATGATATATATTTGATTAAAGGCACGAAAAAAGGCAGTAAAGGAACAGCAAGCTGAAAAGAGAAAAACTAAAATAAAAAAACATATAAAAAAGAGGAAAGAAAAGGTCTTAAAAAAAAAATAATAGTTAAAGTATTATTAGAAAACATTTTAAGAAATTCAAAATACAGAGACATTACGTGAAAGTAAACATTAATTTCTTACATATTTATCTTCAAAAATTAGAAAAAGATAATAAAAATATGTTTTCCTATTTACTAAAATTTAGTATACATACTGCATCCTTTGTAATATATTACCCTATTGTATAATGTATAAAGCATGATCATGTAAACAGGTCTGGACACTCATATACTGAAAGCATAAACGAAACCGTCCATCTTTTGAATCGAAAAAAATTAAGATGGAAGATAAGAAAAGGTCTCATTCTGCGACATACAGAGATGAGTAGAGTGGTTTGGCCTCTATCTGAGCATTCATAGTATTTATATGTGTATATGTATATACGTATCACGCATGCGCAAAACAAGACCTTTCCTTGCTTTCCACTTGATTTTTTGACTCAAAAGATGGACAGTTTCGTCTATGCTTTCAATATATGAGTGTCCAGGTCTGTTTATATGATCGTGGTTTGGATCATCATTACAAGAGTGAATCATTTAGCAAATATTTTAAAATAAAAAATATAATGGAGAACTATTTTGGTATTAAAATTTTATTTTTGTTGCATCTTATGATCTCAATGAATTATATTATTCATTTTGTTGCACGAAATTAGTTGACGCAAAAATAATAAAGGAACGTGAAAAATTTCTCACAACCGGTTGTCCGAAGTTTGATACGTTACTTCAAGGCGGTATCACTACTCGCGGAATTACACAAATTTATGGAGCTGCAAGTACAGGAAAAACACAATTAGCTTTACAATTATGCCTGACAGTACAGTTACCTACAACAGAAGGTGGCTTTGCTGCTGGTATTTTACAAATTGAATTATTTATAAAATTATAAATGAATATTAGTATTTCCTCACTTTTCAATTCTTTTTCATACATTTCGTTTTAAGTACATCTAATAATTAATGTAGGTGCAGTATATATTTGTACTGAATGTACATTTCCCTCGCGAAGATTACAGGAATTGATACAGAAACTGGAAATTACTAAAAAATATGGAATAAATGGTGACTCAGTATTTGTAGAACATATATCAACTATTGTAATTATAATATATTTTTTGACTTAATACATTAACTTTTTAATACAATATTTTTTTTACCTTGTAGGAGGAACTGGAGATATGTTTGCTTCATAGAATTCCAATATTAATGTCTGTACAAAAGATAGGATTAATAATTATAGATTCAATTGCTGCTCCATATAGAGTAGAAGATTGGAAAGATGAATCTAATAAAAGAGCAAAAAGTTTGAGAACAATTGGACAACAGTTACATAAATTATGTAAAAATGACATTTGTGTAGTTTGCATTAATCAGGTAAAAAAAGATAAATTTTGTATATAGTAATTAATAATTCAATAGCATAAATAGTTTACAGACAATTTATATACAGGTAACAGCAATTATGCATAGTGATATATCTAATGATTATTTGAGTGTACGACCGTGTTTGGGAATAACTTGGTTGAGTATGATAACTAATTCCATACAGTTTTACAGAATAGGTACTATGAGATATGCTTGTGTCAAATTGTCGTCAAATTTATCAGAAATAACTATTTCATTTGAAATACAAGGATATGGGGTAAAAGCAATAGGTTGAATAAAACAAATTGAAATAAAAGTTTAATGTTTATTTGATTGCAAGAGATTATAAATGTCATAAAATATATCTTCATCTAATATCCTAGCAATATTTGTTGGTGACCATTGATTTCTTGGATCAGAAGCTACAAATGGATCTGTACTTCTTATATCTAAATTTTCCATTTCATTGTTCAATATAAGTCTTAAAAAATGAGAAAGCAAATATAAATACATAAATAATCTTTATATGTTTATGTATATGTTATGTATATAATACCTGAAGGAATGTAAAAATGTTCGATAA
>JACXIT010000207.1:0-37664 GCA_014737525.1 Bombus difficillimus
TTTTATTCGGGCGTGTACTAGTTTTTCTAATATTTTAGAAAGCGCGGGAAGTAGTGAAATTGGTCTGTATGATGCTGTTTGGTGTGGGTCTTTGCCTGGTTTAGGTAACATTATGATCTGTGCTGTTTTCCATGATTTGGGATAGTATCGGATTCTTAGTATTGCATTGTAGATTATGGTTAATAGTCGTATCGCTTTTAGAGGAAGGTTTTTTAGGATTTTGTTATTGATTAGGTCGATTCCTGGTGCTTTATTGTTTTTTGTTTTTTCGATTATGCTTCTAATTTCTTGTGTTGTTGTTTTGGGTATGGTGTATTCCTTGTCAGTTGCGGAACGACAGCGTGCATGTCATTACTTGCGCGTAATAAACATGAGCCATTCCTTAAACGCAGTCTTCTTTCGACAGCCGAAGCGTGCAGACGTGTGACTAGTGCCCAGTGCAGTTCACAAAGAAGTGACGACCCCCCGTTGAAAGTGAGTCGAACTGGAAAAAGGAAGGAGAAAAAAAAAGAAAATTCAAGTGCTTTCTAAACCTACTCGTGGAAAATCCAATACCACCAATCTCGAAACCAAATCATAGCCTCTCCACTAGTTATTTCAATTCGAATTAACTAGCTCGAAGGTGGCCCAAGAAACAAGACCTGGCCCTCACGAACAACACTGCAACCGCACCGTTCTACCTCCTCCGTGGCAAAAGGACAATATATCCCACCTCTCAAACCACCCCACGAGCACAAAAAAACGTAAGCTTGTTCCAGTTAAAAAAAATGTAAACACTAACTAGAACGAACCGTCAACGAGTCACATCACCACCTACAACAGATACTCAATATTAGAATCCACAGACAACTCGATGGACGTAGTTGAAACACCAACTAACCATCACACACAAAAAAATCCTCCCCCGCCACCAATCTTCATTGACGACGTTATCGACATCCAAACTATAGCAAGATCCATAGAAAAAGAAATCAACAAAGAGGACTACACCCTAAAAATTAAAAACAATCGGGTTAAAATCCTGCCCGCTAACCCAGACTCCTACCGGAAATTAACAAAATTACTTAAAACTCTGAATGCAAATTTCCACATTTACCAATTAAAACAGGAAAGACCTTTTCGAGTAGTACTACGCAACATCCACCACTCGGCAAATCTAGAAGAACTGAAACTCGAGCTCCTAAATCATGACCATGAAGTAACCAACATCACCAACATAGGGCATAGAATCACCAAAAACCCGCTATCTTTATTCTTCATCGACCTAAAACAAAACCCGAACAACAAAGAAGCCTACAACATAAATCGTCTAATGAATTCGGTAGTAAAAATCGAACCTTTTATGTTTATTCGGCCAGTCGCGGGGAGACGCGGTCGCGAGGAAAACGCGTCAACGGGAGTCGTAAATTCCCGTTACGATTATCTTACTAATCGACGCCACGAACAGGTCGATCCCCGTATTTCTTTTGGGATAATCGGGGTGGTTCAAATGAAGTTACACTGAATGAAAAGATTTAACTTTATATTTCTTCCAGCAGCTGTATAGAAGATAGTTACGTTGGTGCGTATGTACACTTTGAATATGCGATTATTTTGAGGGTAGAGACCCAATACAGACACGTGTTGACTATTCGAATTGACTTCACCGACCGTTGACTGGTGGAAAGTTGATTGGAATCTGACTTGACTGAATGACAAAACGTAGTTTGATTGACTTGTGACTGACTGAGGGGCAGAAATGACAGTGAGGACACGTCTCGCGTTCCTACGGAAGAAAGATCGGTGTGGGTGTGTCCTTTCGAACTCGAAATGCCGATTCGTTCTTCACACTTCTCGGTAGAAAAGTAATGGTAACGATCCGCGATGACCATTGGTTATCGTCAACGTTAATGGGGAAAACATGAGGAGAAAGCTTTCCTGCCAACGTGGCTCATGGGTGTCTTTGTTTTTGGACACATCTGCCTTGCCGTTAGGCAGCTACCTGCTTTTTCCGTAATTTGTACGAGCGTGGAATAAACCTAAGGACTGTTTTAAGGGCCAGCCATAAACCTAAATTGCTTATATAAATTGAGATGAAGTTAAAAAGATTCGGTTTATGGTGGTTCCTTAGGTTTATTGGGGGTCGGTATGAAGCTGTGCGGGGCCTGGGCGGTCAGACCATAAGGGACGTCGCGCTGACCATCTTACGCCACGTAACATTTTATAAAAAAGGAGATAGTTCAATGTAAAAGGTGCCAAAGGTACGGTCACACGCAAAAATATTGCAACCGCAATCACCACTGCGTTAAATGTGCAGGTACCCATCCCACAGACCAGTGCTCAAAATCTCCAGATACCCCTGCTAAGTGCATCCTCTGTCAAAGAGAACATCCTGCGAACTATAAAGGTAGCACAGTCTACAAGACCTTGTATAAAAATAAGTACCCCAAACCCAGACCTAAGGACCTAACCCATCAAGCACCAAATACAAGAAAATTCACTACCCCTCCAATCTTGTACGCACAGGTACTTCAAGGAAATCAAAGCAGGCCGAAAATCCAAACTGCTCAACCAGAAACTAGTCTTCCCAGTCCGCAAGAGACGGATAACTATGACAGACTCGAAAAATTAATCGTAAAACAAACAGAGCAAATCATTCCTTTACTTTCATTTCGGCAATTAAGATCCACAATTCTCAACAATTATATAAGATCTTTTACATTTTAAATATTATTTATTTCACAAACTTGAATAATGCTTTTGAGTGTGATATCTGGTACAGCATACTCCATTGTGCAATGGTGTTCGGCACGATTTGCAACAGTATCTTGTTTCGCTCCTTTTTCCATTGGACAAACAGACTTTACATTGTTTAGTTGGGAACTTCTTGCCTTTTCTCGTTATTGGTTCAAGTATGTACTGTTTCATATTACCAGAGAGTCTGTATGGTGGGTCGATACGTAGATGATTTGTTTTATTTGAAATACTGTTGTTTGTTCGGCCAGTCGCGGGAAGACGCGGTCGCTAGGAAACGCATCAACGGGAGTCATAAATACCCGTTACGATTGTCTTATTAATCGACGCCACGAACAGGTCGATCTCCGTATTTCTTGTGGGATAATAGGGGTAGTTCAAATGGATTCACGTGGAATAAACCTAAGGACTGTTTTAAGGACCAGCCATAAACCTAAATTACTTATATAAATTGAGAGGAAAAAGATTCGGTTTATGGTGGTTCTTTAGGTTTATTGGGGGTCGGTGTGGAGGTACGTGAGCCAAGGCGGTCAGACCATAAGGGACGTCGCGCTGACCATCTTACGCGATGTAACAAGTTCAGTCAACTCTTTGCTTTTGCGACTTTAGTTCAGTCCGGAACCAAGTCGACAATTACCAAGTCATCGACGGATCAAACAGCTGCTTCTACTACATTCGAGCAACATCAACATATCTATACGGACTCGATCTCGTCTATAGATCAGTCCGCTTCTCAACACTGATTCTCTAACTTGAGAACGGTCAGCGTCACGCTGTCGGGTCTTCACCCTTCAAACAATCGTCTATAACACGTATACCTTACGGAACCACGTAACATTGGACTATATTAAGTTGTTGAAAATATAGTTATTATAACCTGTCAATTGCAGAGTTATATCACATTAACCACCCGTATTATCCAACAAGAAACAAGGGGATCGATCTGTTCGTGGTGTCGATTATTACAATCGTAAGGGGAATTTACTCTCCCGTTGATGCGCTTCCTCGAGATCGCATCTCCCCGCGACTGGAAGAAAAACAATAGGTGATAGATGTAGGGACTGTTAGGATAAAGACTGTTTGTCTGTTTGAAGGACCTTAGTTAACTAAATCCTAAGATTTATTAGTGGGTTTCCAGGCTGGCTCAACATGTACTGCGAAGATGCATCGATATCTGGCAATCATCTTGCCCGAAGAATAGGATCTGTATGTGGCGAGCCACGGAACAGAAACCGTTGGGAAGTTTACTGTCGAGTGTCGCTACTACTGCTACTTTTTAAGGAGAGCTACAAATACTCTATACCTCTGTTAAGTAAAAGCGTTCATACCGTGACCGCGGCTACGTTTAGCGATTAGTTATAACTTCGAACCCAAGCTCATTATCACAAATCTCCTACAATTATAATCGGGTTAAATTATAAAGACTAAAGTATTGGGGATTTTCCCAAGAATTCTAAAGGGACTTTCCAATTTACTATTTGATAATTCAGTGGCAAATATAGGGACTGCAAGTGTGGAGATCCCGAAACATGGATACAATCAATAAAGAAAGGAATGAAAATGAGAATAAAGGGTCGAATAAAACGAATACTCTCGAAGAATTCTACGCCGGTAGTGGAATTCTTGTGACTGGAGCAACAGGTTTTCTTGGAAAATGCCTCCTTGAAAAACTGATCCGCATCTGTCCGAGTATTGCAGCCATTTTTATACTACTTCGTCCAAAAACTGACGAAACGATAGAACAACGATTTAAGAAGCTCATAGACGATCCCGTTCGTAGATATTATTCTTGTTTCTTTCAAATATTTAAGGCTGTCAGGAGCCAAATTGATTAACTTTTTTTTCTGGAATTGAGCTGGCAACTTTTCCTCTTCAGATTTACGATCACTCATCACTAGCTTTCCTCCGACATAGCATCGACACAAAGATCACTTATTCTTCACCGCAGTCTTCTTTCGACAGCCCAAGCGTGCAGACGTGTGTCTAGTGCCCAGTGCAGTTCACAAAGAAATTACAACCCCCCGTCGAAAGTGAGTCGAACCGGAAAAAGGAAGGAGAAAAATAAAAACCAAGTGCTTTCTAAACCTACTCGTGAAAAATCCAATACCACCAAACTCTAAACCAAATCATAGCCTTTCGACTAGTTATTTCAAATTGAACTAACTAGCTCGAAGATGGCCCAAGAAACAAGAACAGGCCCCCACGTGCAACACTTCAACCGCACCGTCCTACCTCCTCCGTGGCAAAAGGACAATATGTTCCACCAGGCAATTCACCCCGTCTGCACCAAAAAACGTAAGATTGACGCAGGTAAAAAAAATGTAAACACTAACTAGAACGAACCGTCAACAAGTCACATCACCACCTACAGCAGATACTCAATATTAGAATCCACAGACAACTCTATGGACGTAGTTGAAACACCAACAAACCATCACACACAAAAAAATCCTCCCCCGCCACCAATCTTCATTGATGACGTTATCGACATCCAAACTATGATAAGATCCATAGAAAAAGAAATCAACAAAGAGGACTACACCCTTAAAATTTAAAACAATCAGGTTAAAATCCTGCCCGCTAACCCAGACTTCTACCGGAAATTAACAAAACTACTCAAATCTCTGAATGCAAATTTCCACACTTACCAATTAAAACAGGAAAGACCTTTTCGAGTAGTACTACGCAACATCCACCACTCGGCAAATCTAGAAGAACTGAAACTCGAGTTCCTAAATCATGGCCATGAAGTAACCAACATCACCAACATAAGGCATAGAATCACCAAAAACCCGCTATCTTTATTCTTCATCGCCCTAAAACAAAACCCGAACAACAAAGAAGCCTACAACATAAATCGTCTAATGAATTCGGTAGTAAAAATCGAACCACCTTTTCTAAAAAAGGAGATAGTTCAATGTAAAAGGTGCCAAAGATACGGTCACACGCAAAAATATTGCAACCGTAATCACCACTGCGTTAAATGTGCAGGCACCCATCCCACCGATCAGTGCTCAAAATCGCCGGAAACCCCTGCTAAATGCATCCTCTGCCAAGGAGAGCATCCTGCGAACTATAAAGGCTGCACAGCCTACAAGACTCTATACAATAACAAATACCCCAAACCCAGACCCAAGGACCTATCCCATCAAACACCAATTACAAGAAAATTCACTACCCCCCCCCCCCCAATCTCGTACGCACAGGTACTTCAAGGAAATCAAAGCAGGCCGATAATTCAAACTGCTCAACCAGAAACTAGTCTTCCCAGTCCACAAGAGACGGGTAACTACGACAGACTCGAAAAATTAATCGTAAAACAAACAGAGCAAATTAACAATTTGTTATCATTACTCACAATTATCGTGGACAAATTAACACGCCCCGACGCAAAATAAAACCGAGGCGCATAGCTCTCTGGAATGCCAACGGTCTAGCTCAGCATAAATACGAACTAGAACTTTTCTTAACAACAACATTATGCTCATATCCGAAACACACTTCACAGACAAAAACTACCTGAAAATAAACCGTTATAACTTTTACCATACCCAACATCCCAGTGGAAAAGCCCACGGCGGCACCGGAATTCTCATCAAGACCAATATTAAACACTATGTGCTTCCACCATTCCAGAAGGTCTACCTCCAAGCCACTAACGTAGCGATAGAAGACTGGCATGGTCCAATCACCACATCGGCAGTTTATTGTCCTTCGAGACACTCTATTTCCACAGAAAACTTCGACAAATTCCTCGAAGACCTGGGCAATAGATTCATAGCTGGAGGAGACTACAACGCTAAACATACACTATGGGGTAGCAGACTTATCACAGTTAGAGGCAAAAACCTCTTAAAATCCATAAACACCAACAGACTTAACCACATTAGTACAAACGAACCCACTTACTGGCCCACAGACACTAACAAACTACCTGACCTACTAGACCTTTTCATAACCAAAAACATCTCGCCAAGATACATCCAAGTCAACTCTTCCATCGAACTCTCTTCAGATCATTCACCCGTCGTAGCAACAATTAACTCATCAATAACCAAAAACCAACCCAATGGCTTTATTCACAACCAACGCAAAAACTGGCAAGCTTTTAGGGAGATACTCAATCATAATATTTCAGTCTCAATATCCCTAAAAACATACGATGATCTAGAAGTAGCCACAGAACTCCTTAACACCAGCATAATAAACGCGATCCGCTCCGCCACCCCTACCTTGTGTCTTACCAATAAACTCGAATACCCCCAGTACATATTACTAAAAATAGCTGAAAAACGAAAACTTAGAAGAGTTTGGCAAAATCATAGAACGCCTGAAGATAAGCGCTGGCTTAACAATGCAACAAGGAAGCTAACCAGAATCATCAAAAATCAGAAAAATAATTGTTTCCAAAAATACCTTGCCAATCTATCTCCCACGGCTGACACCAGCTACTCACTATGGAAGGCATCCAGGAAACTCACTCGTCCTCCGCAAACAATCCCCCCAATTCGCTGTCCGCAAGGTGGATGGGCGCGTAGCCCTATTCAAAGAGCCAACTTGTTCGCTAACCACCTAACCAACGTCTTCAAACCTCATTCCTNAATCCGTCGTCTTAACCCCAGGAAAGCGTCGGGATTTGATCAAATAAGTAACAAAGCTATCAAAGAGCTTCCCAAAAAAGGGATCGCTCTCAGTACCTCCATATTTAATGCAATCCTTCGCCTAGAATACTATCCCAAGTCCTGAAAATTATCACTAATTACCCTAATCCCTAAACCCGGTAAACCCATCCACGAAACAAGCTCTTACCGCTCAATTAGTCTTCTACTCGCTCTATCCAAACTATTTGAGAAGATGCTAACGAAACGGCTCCTTCCACTCCTAGAAGAGCTGAAAATAATGCCGGACCATCAATTGGGTTTTCGGAAGCAACATTCAACGATAGAACAAATCCACCGATTATCCCATAAAATCAGTCAAGACTTAGAAAATAAAAAATACTGCTCCGCGGTATTCCTGGACATACAGCAGACGTTCGACAAAGTGTGGCATGAAGGACAATACCAAACAAAGACACAGTCAGATACCTGGGAATGACCCTAGACAGAAGGTTGAATTGGAAACGGCACATCGCAGAGAAATCCAAAGAACTAAAAACAAAATTAAAAAAACTCTACTGGCTCATCGGCAGACGCTCCAGCTTAAACATTCAGAGTAAAATAACTCTATACAAAGCCATATTAAAACCTGTTCGGACCTATGGGATCCAACTATGGGGAACAGCGAGTAATTCCAACATAGAAATCCTCCAACGATTCCAATCAAAAACTCTAAGATCCCTAATAGACGCACCCTGGTATGTTACCAACGAAACGATCCATCGCGATCTTAAATTACCCACAGTCAAAGAAGAAATCGCAAAGTTCAAAAGCAGATATCATACAAGAGTCACCAAAACCCGTTAGTCACCCAACTACTGGATAAAACGGATCAGACCCGCAGACTAAAAAGGCATTACCCCCTAGATTGAAACACCAGATTCAAAAAGTATCTAACTCGCTCTAACCTATATATTCCAAGCCACTGAACCACGCCAAATTAATTTACTAAAAATTCTGTGTATGAATTGTTTGTAAATTTTCTATCAAATAAAATAAAAAAGATTTACGATAACATCAAAGCAAAACACCCCGCAGTTGTGAGCAGAGTTTACCCCGTGAAAGGTGACGTGAGTCTGCCGGGTTTAGGTCTTTCACGAGAAGATAGAAATCTGTTGTTGGAGAAAGTAAACATAGTGTTTCACTCCGCGGCCACTGTGAGATTCGACGAGCCGTTACACGTGGCTATTAATGTGAATACGAAAGGTACTGCTCGTGTCATCGAACTTTGGAACGAACTAAAGAATCCAATTAGCTTCGTCCACGTTAGCACAGCTTACAGTAATGCGAATCTACGTGAGATCGAGGAAAAAGTTTATACGTAAGTATAAGTTAAACGCGGACGTTGTTTCGTGGTTTAGAAATATTATATTTGTAATTATAGCGTGTAGAATATGTTCGCTTATTATTGCAAGATTGCAGCACAAGCTTGAAACCTTCAGAGGTGATCGATATGTGTGACAAATTCGACGAAACGTCGATAAGCCAAATAGAAAAAAGAATTTTAAAAACTTATCCAAACACATACACATTCAGTAAGAATTTAGCAGTTGCAGATTGTAGTAAGCAAGTGCAAAGATCTGCCAGTTGCGATAGTGCGGCCAAGCGTAATTGGTGCCTTGTTGGAAGAACCATGTCCTGGTTGGATAGAAAATATTTGTGCATTAACAGGTATTTTTATAAATCTTTTTCAATGATAATTGTTCAATGCTCCTCACATTTCAGAAATGTGGAGTTAATCTGTTGGTTTGTGGGATCATCATTATTATAGTTCAAGTTTGTTATTGCTTGCAATTACGAGAATTCTTTCCAACCTATTTAGCGCTACATTTCTAGTAATAGAAAAGCATAAATAATTTCTAAACCAATTTGATGTTACCAAGTGTCTTTCTGCTAGTCAGTAGAGGATGTGCAGCAGCAATACGGGGCAGGAGAGATGCAAGATTGGATGTAGTGCCTGTCGATTTTGTAGTTGACACGATAATATGTACCGCATGGCATGTCACGCTACATGGTGATCGTGAAGTTAAAGTTTACAACTGCACGAGCAACGCACACCCTTTTAAGTAATATTTATTACGAATTTTTTTCAACTCGTGTAATTCGATTGTTAGAGTATTCCAAAAATTTCAGTTTGTTTAAGCAACGTGGACGATGGAAGTACAATAAACGTAGAATACAAAAGTCCACTTTTGCACTCAGTACTTCAATTTAGAATAATAGTGATATAACGTAATATTTATTTAAAGTACATAATATTTCCCGAGATACGTGGTTGGTAATAAACTTTGCTTTAAGTATAATTCTATTAATTGTAATAATGTAAATGTTGCAATTGACAAGGTTTGGTCCGATGGTAGATGCTATAGTAAAATGTAGCATAGAAGCCCCACTGAACGATACACTATGGTACCCAGGTTGTTCAGTCGTAGAGAATAGATACATTTACAACGTTCTCAGTGTAATTCCGCGTGTTTTTCCTGCGTTCGTCATAGATATATTTTTAAGACTCCGAGGTAGTAAACCAATGTGAGTATTCTATCGATCTTCGAACAACGAGAACAATCTTTCTGGAAGAATCTCTGTTTTCATCTATAATAACAATTAAAAATGATATTTCAGAATGATGAAACTTGTCAAAAATAGCAATCAGCTAATTACATTGATAGCATATTTCGCCACGCACGAATGGACTTTCCAAAGGGATAACTGTTCCGATTTGGTGAGGAATGTAAAAATGTTGAATGACAGCGATATGGTCAAACTAGATTTACGGGATATGAATTGGGACAAGTATATTGCCACTTACCTGGTGGGAATTAGGAAATTTATTCTAAAACAAGAGTTTGTCAACAGCCCGAAAACGACTATCAAGGTGCATATAAAAGTATTTTCGTATAAAAAAAATAGAACAAAAATAATAATAAAAATAATAAAAATAATAAAGTAATAAATAATAATAATAAATAAATAATATAAATACATATATTTTCGGTTATTTCAGGTTGTACTGGATACATCAGATCACCAAAATGTTCATTATAATGATCTTACTATGGATAATATACTGTATCGTGTACTGAACCAGAGGAATATAAATACAATTTTATGAAGAAGGGATTCATCATCCTTTTCATTTTGTCTTTTTACTCGTTTCGTTTCTAAATCTGTTTTTGACATTGCTTGTCTTTCTTATAAAATTTTAATAAGAAAGCATATATTTATACGCTGGTGATTTCAGAGCTATAAGCAATACATAGATGGCGATTCCTGTACTCCTTGATGTTTATAGTGAAATAACTTTTGCGAATGCTTATGTATTATCTTTAAATGTATATTCAATGATCCTTCTACTTAAACAAACCATACAAAATATGCTGCACTGAAATATTCAATTATTAATTTCTCCACAAAAATTCTACGACGTGTCCTTGTTGTACTAAACAACAAAACAATTATGTAGAAAAAATAATGTTTACTACGAATATTTTGTACATTGAATCTTCTCAGTGACTATAATCATTTTTCCATTATAATGACAACATTATAATGACGAAAACCTCTTCATCCTCCAAACAAATGTCACAAGATAGTTATTCGTTAACAATAATAATTTACCATTGAAAAGTCTACTAAGCAATAAGCAATGAAGATAAAAAATAAATAATTTTAAAATAAAATAGTTCTAAAGTGAAACTTTTCTAGGAATATTTCATTTGCTGTAAAATATTTCATTGCTCACTTTGGTTCTCAACTTGTTTACTCACAAACCTTGTAGTTGTTTGATCAGTAGGCGTTAAAATAGATGATACAATCGACGAAATAGAGACTAGATGTGACATTCATGCTGGATAAAATATTACTTCATATAATAAGTAGTAGGAAAGTTTTTATTTAAGTTAAATATAAATAGGATATAGGCATTTATTTCATGTGTATGTATGTGAATATCGCAATATAAGTGATGAATGATTTGTACGGAAATTGTGTGTGATTCATACAAGACAGCGTATTACCACGTTTATTAACAGCTCATAAATTTGTAATGCGTACGTGCTTTTTCTGTGGATATTGTTATTTTTGTTACGATTTATCTGAGAATAGTCCGGCCACCGCAGTGATTTTCCTACGATGTGCAAAGACGCAAAAAAATTGTTTGTCCAGTGGAAATACTAGTCCTCTCTATTCGAAAACACCCTGGAGCAGTTTACGGTATAACGGTACGGATTTTAATGAGTATGCAGATTTGATGTTCAATCTATGATTTCTTTTAGAAAACGTCTCGCAGGATGATTTACGTCTGCGAATCCCATAATCTTTTTCTCCACGACTTGTAAGCTACTAACTATGTATCGTTCATTTGGAATCGTTCTGCACTATGTTGCTCAAGCTGACACATTTTCGTTCGTGTAACGAGATGAAGCCAAGCACAGGGATATTTCGACCGATTTTCCGCAATGGGGAAAGAAGTCTCAAAAGAACCATGGTTCACAAATTACTCCTTCCACTCCTTAAATTGGCTTTATTCACAATATATTTTCAGCAATTAAGTGAAAAACTTGCCGATCCAGATCTTCGCGTTCCTAAGGAATAACAGATTAATTATAGCCTTTATTCCTGCATACTCGCGTGTTTACATAAAATATTTTAAATCGATCGGCGAATACGAGACAAAAGATATAATTTTAAAAAATTTGTCGAATTCAAACACTCCAAATGGCTATGACACTCGGCGAAACTTCTGCCATCGGATGCTACCTAAGTTGTAACTACGCTTTTGTACCACATAGTCGATACCGTAACATTGTCAATCAGCAAATATCAAGATTCGGGTTCGCGAAAGACTGAATGCAAGAAGTCAAAGGATTTGATAATAAAAAAGCAACTTTTTTTTGTCATATGTATTGCTACCGTAATTTTTCAAATGAACATGACTAATGTAATTTCTTCAAACTATTTTGAAAATTAACAATAGCGGTTTCTTTCAATACGCTGGAAATCATGAAATTTGTATTAACAAATTTTTATCTGTATTTAACTGTTTCCGAAATAACCTCTTATGGCTTGAACATTAGAGGGTGGTTTCACCTTTTAAACTTCAGGTACCGCAGCTAAAGAGGATACGAATATAATATTTTGCGCTGTTCCATAAACCTGCAAAATTTTATCAAAATCAGAATCTAACCTTTTTTTGTTAGTAGAAAGTTTCCTTTTGATTTTATTATGGTTTAAAACTGTCGTAGCATTGATTTTATCAAATTGATGAGTACTCTACTGGAAATATTTTTCCATTCCCTTAAAAAAGCCTTTTTTATTTATTCTTTACTTCTTGATAAAATATGGTGACTCGATATTTTTCGTTTCAGGAGGTCCATATATCTTCAATCATGTTTATATTGTAAAGCTATTTTTAAGTGTTTCCAAACATGATGCAAGATTAACACTCGTGTATTAGCATTGTATCACATAGCATTGTATATCGTTTATTATCCTGTTTTGGATAGTTACCTTGTATCAGGATGAAATTATCTTTCAAATCCATATTTTTACGCATTGATGCAGATTATTTTCAAAAATGTTTCTAACTGCACGAATATATATTACACATATATTTTTATCGTTAGCTAGATTCTTATTATTACTTTCAGAATAGGAATATGTACCGAATTTTTTTTTTTTTTTTAATTGCTTTGAAGACTTGTAAGAATACATAAATATTATTCATTTGCAAAAAATGTCTTACTAAACGATATTCTACCATAATTTTAATTTTTCTTAAAGTTAAGTACTGTATGAATACCTTTTACACTGACTGTGTGTTATTTCTTTTGAACACCACCAGAATAGATCGTTTGTATGAGATGCAATTAGCAATTCAAACATTTTCACCTTCATCTTAACCAATAAAAAGTTATATATAATGAAAATATCATTAAAATGTGTGGTGGATATTGAACGTGTAGTTTTAAATGACGACACGAGTGAATATTTGTGATAGTCAGATATATTTAAAATCGTTCTAAGTACAAAATACAGAAATAATTGTCGCTTGATTAACATTGCTCGATATAAGGATACTGGATAATGATTACTAAATACTGACTACTGAATCCCTAGAGAGCAATGTCAGTTTATTTATACTTGTCGGAGGAGTACCGGAAAGTTCGAATTCGACTCCGGTTGATGGTTACACGAAGCGACGATATTATTTTGTCCGGAGCTTGTTTATTTTTACATCCGTACATCGAAACAGTGTCAATGCCTTGAGGTAAAACAACGTTAGTCACTCTCGGATCGAATCGTCCTCTGACACCCGTGCCGCAACAAATGTAAGCGTAGAAGCAATCAACGATAAAAAGTCAACTGCTGCCAATCTTTCACGCTTTAAGATGATTCAAAGCTATTTCTTCTCTGGTTTTAGAAATAAAAATGTTAATCGAATCATTAATGCATGACATTATCCAGCTTCAGTAAGAGGGTGATGTTATTAAAAGTATGAATATCTAGACGTGTTTCACACCGAAAATCATTACAGTCCTGTGACAGACGTGTCGGGATCTATTATCGTGAAGTCGCATTGTTGTTCGATCTTTGGTAAGGAACATAGAGTGTGAATAGCAACAAATAACATGCGATCGTAGATTCCTTGCCATTGTATATTTAATTGTGTCTTCTATTAATTGTCAATTATCATTATCAATACAATATATATCAAAAATATCACCGGATCATTAATTATCGCCTTCTTTACAAATTTCTCGTTGATTATATCTGCACCACAACTTATTACATTTTTAATCACGCAGTGAATCTCATTCGCGATAACAGGCTTACTTTTAATAAATGGTTATTCTTTTTCTGCTATTACAATAGGCGATACCTTTGCAAGTGTATGACATTTGTTTGTTATGTTTTCGTCGCAATCAACACTTGTCGACATCAAGAATATAGTCCCGCGTCCTTCCTTCAGATTAATGCCTTCTACAGAATTCACAAGGATGAGAAATAAACAAATAGATATATAAATATTACAAGAAAATAGACACAAAAAAAAGAGATAATAACCGATGAAGAGAAACGCAAGGCAGCTAATTGTTCCACAACACACTTGGTGGATATCGGCAAAAAACACATGCGTGTGATTCAGTATCCGGATGCAGAGTCCATTTAAAAATAACCTATTCCAATTAAAATGCCGAGCGCATACGATTAAAAATATATTAAGCTGGATTTACGTCACGCGCAGTAAAAATAGACTTGTTCGACCGCTTCGCGGAGTGACGCGTTTGCGGTAGATCACGCCAACGAGAGTCATAAATTCTCGTTACGCTACGGTAATCGACGCCACGAATCAGTCGATTCCCTATTTCGATTTTCTCCAAGTGAACAACAATCCTAAGGAACGTTTCACCTTGAATGATACTTGAGGGATTCAAGGGCCTTGATTGTAAAAAATGCTAAAATTTATGACGGATCTTAGGATTATTTCAAGCCCGACTAAGGATGTTCAGACATCTGGTGATTATCTTGACCGATGGATGGAGTATGGTTTATGTGGAGGGTCACAAGACGTAACAGTATTTTTTTTATTATTTAATTCGTACTTTAGTATTTTGGAAAACATAGGAAGTAGTGATATTGATCTGTAAGATGTATTTGGTGTGGATCTTTGCCTGGCTTATATAACATTATAATCTGTCCTACCTGTTAAAATTTAATCTTAAAGCTAAGATAAATAATCTGCGGAAGCCACAATGTTTATGTTAAAATAATATTAGGTGATATTTATTAAACAGAACTACAGAATCAAATGTATTTAAAATATAAGTGAGTAATATGGTATAATTAACAAAGTATGCAGGTAAAGAATTTATGGATTGTTGACAGTTGGCTAGTTACTCTCAGACTACCTTCTTCTGGGAGCAGATTATGCTTCGGAAGGCGGCGGCGGCGGAACGGGTGAGGGAGCGGGACTCCCACCCCGCTGGGGTTTTAAAACCTTGGTGTTGGTACGTTCAGTGCCCAGGGCCGCCAAACAGTCCGGTAGGGGACCCGGACTGCCTCGCACGGCGGTTCCGGCGAAGAGGCGCGATGTGACATGACCGTTCACCGTGCCACGAAGGGATGTACTGTGTGTGATTGAACGCGGGGGGGGGGGGCGGTGTGTCGTTCGTAGCGGTTCCCGGTCATCGTGGAGGTTTTAGTCGGTAGGAGTCCGACACTATCACGCCGCTTTCCCCAGAAGCGGCCTGGCGTCCGCGCGGGTTTCCTCCACGTAAAAAAAAAAGTTACTCTCAGACTGGCTGTAGGTAGTGACCTATGATCCCGTAAAGATTTTGAACCCCCCCTCTCTATACAGTAATGAGTATGACCTGTGTAGGTATCTGTATAAGAGTATTTGTGTCTATGTGTGTAATATCGTTGTATTTCAACACTAGCATCCATATATTAGGAAAGTATTGGATTCTTAAAATTGCATTGAATATTATTGTGATTAAACGTATTGCTTCGGGGGGAAGGTTGTTCAAGATTTTACCATTGACTATATCGATTCCTGGTGCTTTATTGTTTTTTATTTTCTCGATTATGATTCTAATTTCTTATGCTGTTTTATTAGGTATAGCGTAGTGCTTGTTAGTTGGAGTACTACTATTTTGCGCATGTTCGTCTGAATGACATTTGGTTTTACTGTTGTTAGTATTATATGGAGTAAATTTGTTACAAAGGTGGTTGGAGAATTCTACAGCTTGCTCTTCGTTGCTTCTGGCTCACGTGTTGTCTGTTTTTCTGATTGCTGGGATTAGTTTTATTGGCTTCTTTATTTTGTTCGTCGCTTTTCATAGAGAGTAGTTGGCATTCTCGTGCGCAGAGTGTTTCTATGAATTTTGAGAATTCGTTATTATTATGATCTTTTATTTTACTTTTTATTTCCTTTGCGAGTTTGTTTAGATGTTTTTCGTTTTCACGTGCTCTATGTTTTTGCCATTTTGCTTTCGCTTTCCTTTTTTCTCTGATGTTGTCAAGGATGTCCGTTGGAATTATTTTTATTTGCCTGTTGTTTAGTTCATAGTTAGTAATTGCCCATGCTGCTTCTTGTATAATTTCTGTCAATGTTGTTACTGCCTGTCCGATGTGTTCGGATGTTTTTCGTGGAATATTGCAGTTAATTTTGCTCTCGATTAATTCCTTAACTGTTTGCCATTTGGTGCTTTTAATGCAAAGCGACTCTGGTTTGCTATAGAGTATTGGTTTGCCTGTGCATTCTATTATTATCGGTGTATGATCGGAGCTGGGTATTATTTTTAATTTGTTTGCGATTAGTCCTTTATTACTGGAAAATCTAGCAAGTCAGGAATTTTGTTTAGATCTGTTGGCCAGTATGTTGGTCTTCTTGTGGATAATACGTTGAGATTGCTAGTTCTAATATATTTGTCTAGTGTTCTACTTCGAGGTGTATTAAATCTTGAGCCCCATAGCGTGTGCCTAATGCTTTGCATTGAAGTCTCCCACTGCGATGTATTTATCATCTAAGGATTGAAAATATTGTTTCCATTTTTGTAGCGTCATTTTTTGTCGTGGTGGTCCATATACTCCTGACATCTGAAAGTAATTGCTATTAGTTTGTATTCTAACGGTGGTTGCTTGAACGTGTTCCTGACTAATTTGACTATGTAAGTGGTGATTGATATCGTTTCTTATTATCACTGCGGCCCCTCCGTGTGCTTTTCCTGGGGTGTGTTTTGTATCATAGATGGTATAATATGGTATTTTCATGTAGCTTTTTTGTGTGAAATGTATTTCTGGAACAAGTAATATGTCAATATTATTGTTCTACAGAAATGTTTTAGTTTCGAGGACCCGTCGTTGTAAGCCATTGGAGTTCCAAGCTGCTATTTTCAGCGTGTCCATTTCGATCTTTTACTTATCATGTTTGTAAGTAGTTGTAGCATAACTGTAATTTGTTGTGTTTGTTGTCTGAGTACTGCATTTTGCTCACTTATCATTTTTGTTAGCATTTCAGTGTTTTTGATGGATTGCTTGAGCAGTTCCTTGATTTCTGTAGAGTTGTTATTGTTGTTGTTTCGGTTTTGGTTTATTAAAGGTGGTGTTTGATTAGTTACTTGTGCATAACTTCGGCTACAAAAGGTGTTCATGTTTCTATGGTTAGTGCGGAGTTATGCTGTTGGTTTGTGGGAAGCTAAATGAGATGATTTCCACTAGATCATCATTATTATAGTTCAAGTTTGTTGTTGCTCACAATTACGAGAAATCTTTCCACTCTAGTTAGCGCTACATTTCTGGTAATCGAAAATCACAAATAATTTCTCAACCAATTTAATGTTACCAGGTATCCTTCTCCTCGTCCTTAGAGGATGTGCAACAGCAATACGAAGTAGGAAAGATGCAAGATTTGATGTAGTGCCTGTCGATTTCGTAATCGACGTGATAATGTGTACTGCATGGCATGTCACGCTACATCGTGACCGTGAAGTTAAAGTTTACAACTGCACGAGCAACGCACGCCCTTTTAAGTAATATTTATTACGAACTTTTTTCAACGAATGTAATCCGATTATTAGAGAATACCAAAAGATTCAGTTTATTTAAGCAACGTGGATAATGGAAGCGCAAACAAATGTAGAATATAAAAGTCCACTTTTGCTTTCAATACTTCAATTTAGAAAAATAGTGATATAACATAATATTTATCTAAATTACATAATATTTCCCGAGATACTCGAATGATACTAAACTTTGCTTTAAGTATAATTCCATTAATTGTACAAATGTAAATGTTTCAATTGACTAGGTGGGGTCCGATGATAGATGCTATGGTAAAGTGTAGCATACAAATGTCACTGAACGATTCGCTATAGTACCCGGGTTGTCCAATTAGAGATAATAAACATATTTACAACGTCCTGAGTCTAATTCCGCGTGTTTTGCCTGCGTTTGTCATAGATATATTTTTAACACTTCGAGGTAGTAAACCAATGTGAGCATTCTACCAATCTTCAAACAACGAGAAGAAGCTTTCGGAGATAGTCTCTGTCTTCATCTGTAATAATAATTAAAAATGATATTTCAGAATGAAACTTCTCAAAAATGGCAATAAACTGTTCACATCGTTACAATATTTCACATTGCACGAATGGACTTTCCAAAGAGATAACTGTTCTAACTGGGAGAGAAAGGTAAAAATGTTGAACGACGATGTGGTCAAACTAGATTTACGGAATATGAATTGGGAGAAGTATGTTGCAATTTACCTTTTAGGAATTAGGAAATTCCATCAAGGTGTGCTTAAAAGTATCTTCGTATAAAAAAATAGAAACTAATATAAATACATACATTTTCGGTTATTTCAGGTTGTGCTGGATACATTAGATCACCAAACCATCCAGTATATTAATTTTACTATGGATAATATTATGTGTCGTGTACTGACTATGTGAACGTTACTTTCTTCCATTTCAACCAACAATAATATAAATACAAACAAAATAAATTCGAGTAACCAAAAATTAAAAAGAAAGAATGCATAAAAGGATGGATCTTTGTAATC
Source organism: Bombus difficillimus (assembly GCA_014737525.1). Classification (NCBI taxonomy): domain Eukaryota; kingdom Metazoa; phylum Arthropoda; class Insecta; order Hymenoptera; family Apidae; genus Bombus; species Bombus difficillimus. The sequence goes on from JACXIT010000207.1 coordinate 18,958, forward strand.
ACGTAGGTCTTTATTGACATTTGGATCTCTAAGGTGTTGGTGTGGCATTGCACTCCTCACGACCGCCTGTGCCAAATGCCAATTCCTCGTCCAAGTCGGTGGGGCCTGGTAGACACTGACTTGCCAATGGCTAACGGAGCAATAACTATCCCAAATCCTTTCCCTATCCAGTTGCCTTTCACACATTCCTATCTTTGAGTTCGACGTGAATTTCTCGCCGTGGATATTTCAGGAAGGCAATGCGAACGTAAGAGTCCACCTTTCACGAGTAAGAGAGCGGGGCGTCTTCGTGCGTTAATAACACACTGGATCTGCGTCAGCCGCTGCTCGGAAATGGACCTGGACGGGTCTTGACCGTGAGCCCGGGAGGGGATGTCTCTGCCCGAAGTTAGTATCACAGCTCGTCTTTTCTCTCATCCTACCTGATTTCCCCCTCGAGTCGATCAGATTGGATGGTGAAATGCGGATTCGCTGGCAGTACGGGAATGTAGTCCCGATGTGTCCGAGTCATAAATACCGTACCCCATTGGTCGTGTCATTGACCATGGTACGAGTGGGAGCACTCTATCATCAATAGATGATATCTGGAGATATCTTTCAACATGTATATGTGGAAAGAACTGATGCGATCGAAAAACCATGTTCAACGATTATTTGCAATCAACGAGTCAGCCAAGAATCGATGTGTAGAAGTTGCCAATATAATAAAATTGGAGATCCCCTTACCAGGATTAAATAAAAGTTATCAAAATATCGAACGACATTACATCTATATTTGTTACTGAAAGTGCTATGAATATGATATTTGAATTCGAGTATTCTATGTATCATATGGCAGTTCGAAAATATTTCCGTAAATAACGATAAACACGTGAAATTCGTTGAAATTGTGCAAGAAGCAAATACGGAGGACTGTACACAGTGTACATGCAAGAAACGAGGAATGATAACTCTTTCGAAGAACACTTCCTGATAGATCGCGAACTGCTAACTTCAGCTATTAACTATAAGTCTAAGTTTTATCATTTATAAATTTTATACGATTCGCGTATGGAATTTAAAAAATAAAAAGAATTATTTTAGATAAATTTCTACCTTTTATTTTTTCTCTACGATTTCTTCAAAGGAATATAAGTTGTTGCGACCGTTCGCGGAGAGACGCGGTCGCGAGGCAAACACGTCAGCGAGAGGCGTAAATTCTCGCTACGATTCGGATAATCGACGTCGCGAATTAGTCGTTACCCTGTTTCGATTAAGATAACAGAGATAGTTCAAATGAGTTTAATACTGAAATAACAGGGTTAATATAAACTTGTATATTTAACAATATTCAATATTATAATAAAAACGTCACAAATTATTTAGCGATGAATACAATTCGTTTCTTACAGGAATTCGACCCGACTTTAGGATATCTCTCGATGTATTCGTTAGACTAAGCGACTTTAATTTTATTCATCAGAACCTCTCGAGGCATTCCGTTTGAATCCACAAATGATACTGATCGCCCTTCGATTTTTTTTCTTTGTCTTCTCTGAGAGACGTCTTTGTATAGATGAAATAACGGACCGAAATCGACGTTTCTAGAACTCGACGTTTGATGACAAATATGCGCTTGCCGCTACATTGTATACATTTCGCCGGTCCTATAAGACGATCCCTCTACAACACTGTAGTACCACGAGCGACGGTTAAGAATACGGCCTATAGTAAGCCTTGGGGTGTAACATAAGTTAAATATGTAAATGTTAAAGTTCTATTTTATACACTAATAAAATATAAAGAATTAGAAGAATTTTGTCGAAACAAATCCTTTCCTCCTGCTTTTCTACGCTTTTTTAGAAAGAAATCAAATATACGAAGAAACAGGATAGGCCAAGTTACGTAAAATATATAACGCGTAAAAGATGTTCATCGGAAATATTATGCAACACGCGCAAAATGTGTTTCTTCAAAATGCAATCAGGCTCCTAGATAAAAAATACATAAGACGCAAAGACATTCCTCCGAAACGCTGTACGGCACGGGTGATGTTCTTCGGTAGCCTATAGTGCTAACTAGGCTGTTGAAAGGACGAGGGGAAACAATTCCATAGTGCTTGTTGCGTCGGGCGACGCTCGACCTCGACCGGACCACACACCGCTGGCAGGATGATATTCAGATGTTTACACATCCGTACTGCGTATCCTCAATAGCCTCAAGGACCCCCCCCCCCCCTCCATAGCTCTCGGAAATCTTTAACTAAAGCCACTCGAACCGCCTAAACAGATCTTAGCAGTCCGTTCCTAGAATTTCATTGTTTGCTCAGGGAAGAGAGTGGAAGATCGGCTTTGTCGCGTGCGACACTTCCCTCTCTTGCCGCCTTTCTCGGTGACGATTCGCACCCATCACTGGCTTTCTTCCGACTCAGTATCATCGCAACCGTCACTTATTCTCGACCGCTAGAATAGTCAACTTGTCTGTAACGGGTCTCGACCCTCTGAATTAATCTCATACGTAACTTGTACAAACGCACCAGCGTAACTATCATTTACACAAACTGTTGGAATAAACCTTAATTTATATCAGTCAACTTAGTGTAAATTCAATTGAATTACCCTTATTCTCCTAAACGAAGTAAGGGGTCGATCATTTCGCGGCGTCGATTGTCTAATCGTAACGGGAATTTACGACTCCCGTTGACGTGCTTCCCCGTGATCGCGTCTCTCCGCGAGTGAACGAAACAGTGCTTATTTTATACGATCCGGCGAGGTTTCTTATCACCATATACATATGTATAAGAAACAAAATATGTTATGCTACATTAACCCCCGCCCTTGCTTCCACTCGATCAACGTAAATTCGAGGTCAAACACGCGCTATTCGCGGACAAAGAAATTCTACAAAAAACAAAAAATTCCACTGAAGCTCACGCAAAGTTGCGCAGAATTCCGATATGTAACCTACTTGTGTCTTCAAAATCGGGATACGTATACATTATTATAATTTTCTTATTTAATCATTGCAATTTTTATACGATATTAAAATAAATAATATTTTAAATATGTTAAAATATTCAAAATACTCGTCACATTTCCTTCCTTGCTCTTGTCCACGCATGGCCATCCTTTTTCCTGCATTCTTTTATGAGGTGTTCTATCGTTTCTTCCGTTCCTCCCAACAATCTAGTAACAATCTAATACCACACAGGTTCTTCTCCTCTGATTTTATTCAGAAGTCATTGATTCTTTCTATACTACCGCATCTGAATCTCGCTATCACCGCTTGATCCTTTCCTTTACATTCCTCTTTCGACACTGTACTCTGCTTCCCTTCCTTAATTCTTTGTACTTTTCGTTTCTTTTAATATTCTATTATATTGTGTCTCTCTTTGTCCTGCCTTGTCCACCTGTACTAGAGCTTCTGTCAGGTTCATCTGCATCCGATGTCCTCAGTTCTCTCACGTTTATGCCCTCTTCTTCATAATATCGTTCTCCTTCGTCTTTCCATTTTCACCTTTTCTCTTTTCAGTATTTGGGGATTATACTGTTTGTATCCCTTGATTTTGATTTTTCTTCGTACCTTACGTCTCTTCTGCCGCTGCGATTCTTAACTTGTCCACTTTATCTTCTTCCATCACTATGTGCCGTGTTAAAATCTTTCCTTAAGACCCTCTTAATGTTTTTCGCTTATAATTTTTCTAACTCTTCCGATTCTCCCCATCCCCATACGTCTGCCACGTGATGTTTTTCACCAATTGCCGAAAATCATCATTTTTCTTTTCAGATAATTTTTAAACTTCTTTCCCCTATTCCGCATGTCTGTTTCATGGCTATCACAGCCTTCTTTGCCATCTCACTCAAATTTTTTGAGTCTCTGTTTCTTTTTTTGCAGAATGTGTTCTAAATACTTAATTTCTTCTACCTTTTCCTCTACTTTTACTTTATCGCCTTAATTTCCTTTTCCCCTTTTCTTTGGCTCCTTTTTTTCATGACTATCGATACTTTCGACTTTCTTGCGTTTAACATTGAATCTTTTCCTTTATGAAAAGTTGCTACAAGGTCGATGAAAACGCGTACAGCTCTTCCCCTCTTTTCTTAATCTGATTTCTCTGTTTATCACGTAATTTAGGAATAAATATTTAAGAAGTAAATAAAGAAAAAAATGTTACAGTGTTTAGCTTCTCACCTTGCCTATATGTATTATTGACCGCACTCTTGGACTATTGTACTAAGTTAGTGTAGTTGAAAGACTGATTGTATGAATCGTTGACGATCTAAAAATGCTCGGTCTTAGTTCTTGACGTTACTCAAAGACTGGATTAAAAACAATTCTCGGCTTCGCAACGAATAACTGAAATCTTGACAAATAAAGAACTCAACTGACTGAACTCTCTACAAATCTCTTAAGTGAATTGCGCTTTGACGAAATTTGAACTGGGCTGCACTCGCTACAAATTTTTACTGAACTGCCCTGTGTCTAAGTGTCTAACCCTTATTTATCCTAAGACTATCATGGGCTAATTGTCACATGACGAATTATTCCATGATAGCTCGGAGTTTTGGTACATGATTACTTCTCCGGACGCTGCCATCTTCGGTTCTGCTGGTGTCCTTCCAAAATTCTTAGGGTATCAGCCGATGTAGTTTTCCTGGAACTATTCTTCAAATTTCCCTTTTTTTTTACTAGCCCTTGCTGCTGCATTCTTCTTACAGTATTAGCTTCTGCCGATGATAAGTCGTACTCTGCCGAACACGTGGTTAGCTTGCTTATATCGGTACTTGATCCTGTGGCACGTGCTAGTTGTTTGTCGCTGTTGATGCTGTGTGAGAAGGCCATAGCATTTATTGCATGTATTGTGGTGGGGAGAGTGCGTGCAAGGTGGTACGTCACTGACGGTGTCAGTAGACGTCTCATTGTTCCTTATTTCTATTTCGATATTCTTAGATTTTAAATTTGTTCAATAATAATTTTGTGTATTAGTTCATTGATTTAGTGCGATATTAAAGTATTTCTACGCGCGGTGTCTTTTATTTCCTTTAAGCTTTCTGTTTTTTTAATTCCAATCGGTTAGTGTTGTGGCTCGAGCTATTCGCGAATTATGACGTATCCCTTTCACGCCTCACGTTATGGCTCGTATGGAACGCGAGACGTCACACCAATATTTACCTGTCCCAACCGACCTGGACAAGAAGTTGGCATTTGGTACTGAAGAGCGTGGAGGGCGCAATGCCACACCAGCACCCTTCAGGGTCAAATGTTAATAAAGACCCAGATTATTAGTAAGGTCTATTTTATATGCATTCTTTCTTTCTTATTTTTGGTTACTCGAATTTATTATAACCAAACATCGAACTTAATTTCATTTTTGACTTTCTTTTCTGTTTACTGCTTGCCACTCATTTGTCTTTATATAGTTAGTTATATTGTTTCTGAGGAGTTTTAGTTTTAAAATGAAATCAGAGAAGAAATTTCCTCTCTGGTAGTACTTATAAAACTAAACAAACGAGTTTTAATAGGTTCAAAAACCGCTAGTTTCAGAGTTACGAGACGTTTAGCGTATAAAGGAGTATAGCGTGTAGAAAACCAATTGTTTGGTTTAATCAGTTGATGCAACGAATCGAAAACTGCTACCAGGAGATTACGAAAATATCGGGGATCTTTAAAGATGTGCCAAAGTGAGTGTCGATATGAATTGGAAACATATTGAACATATGCTGTGAAGCTAATGTCTTATTGACAACAGAAAAAGTAATAGTTTTTCAACCTCTGCTTATTAAGACCTTTTTGTTTGTTGTGATATTCCAAAAGTATGTGCCCAGCTTCCTTGTATGCCTTATATATGTATTCATAATGGTGCACATTGTATTAAAAATAATTTTTGGTTATCATATGAAACTCGTCAAAGTTTCATACGCATTAATGAACCGGTCTATCGCGAGTGTGCTGTAGCAAAAAGTCAGGCAGATCTTGTCATTAGTAAGGGGGCATCATAAAACTTAATGTGATCTCCATTACGACCTTGTACTCGCTGACGTAGATAGCGGACCGTAAGAGGTAATTTCTAATTACAAACTTTTGTAATTCTTCCAATTCCAATATAGCTACATACTGTGTATGTTTTTATATGTAATTTTTTATTAAGCAATTAAATCTCACAGAATTATATCGTTAAGTTTTGTTGTACAATGTTACACCATTTTCATGAAAATTCACATTCATAAAGTTCAAGTGTCACCCCTGGCGTTCGAACTTTACATTTTTTTGCACGAGATGCTCCGGAAGGTTATTAGAAAGGAAATGTATGTCTTTGAAATTCGAAAGAAGTTGGATGTCATTGCTAAGAAGAGGCGCTGAGGTACGGAAGGCAGGTTTTTCGTATATAGAAAGAAATATAATGATTTTTCAGATAAATGTTTAGGTTGACAAATGTAGACTTTTGAAAAATCTACAAAATAAGACGTATAAGGTTTGGAACCTTCCATATCATGATTTGCAAAAGGATAGAAACCGTTAAGATGTGCTTTTCTTCAAAGGAGAGCGCGTGCATTAATGAATTCGTAAAAACGCATTTCGAAATTTCGTGAAAATCTTCGTTTAGAAATTGTGTAAGTTACTGAGTGATTGCACGATAAACTGATTGTGAATAGTAATATTAAATAATATATCAAGAAGAATCTCGATGGAAGAAGTCAGAATGCAGCGATAAATGCAAGAATATTTGTATACCACACGTATATAGCACGCGGTGATCCCTTCAATATGGACCCAGTATCGAGAAGACACGTTCTTTCTATGCAAAATATTTTCTTAATCATTTTATAACGAACAACGAGCGAGGGCTAATACATGATGAATAAATTATAACCTTGATAACATATGTTAATGTCAAGGTCATTGGAGGTGGCTGCTCCAAACACCACTTCCTACGTACACCATTTACTACTTGTTATGAGAAGTAATATTTTGTCCCGTTCTGACTGTCACGTCTGTTCCCTTTTTCGTCGATGGTGTCATATATTTGAACGCCGACTGGTCAAAGAACTACAAGATTTGTGAACAAACAATTCAGAAACCAAAGTGGTCCGTTTAAACTATCTTATTGTAAAGGATATTTATTTTCTATCATCATTGTTTATTTCTCAGAGGATTTTTCAGTGATGAATTATTTGTTGTTATCGTATAATTATCTCTTAACCTTTGGTGGAAAATGAAAGAAATTTTTATCTTATACGGAAAATATTTATTTTCAATGAACAGAATTAATATACAAATAATTAATAGTGAATATTACTGTTTTTCTCTATATAATCATTTTGTTGTTGAGCATTACGTAGATATGCCGCAGAATTTTCATGCGGAAATAATCTTTAAACACACACTTAAAGATGATGTATGAACGTTTGCAAATGTTATTGTACTTGAAATATCGAGGAGTAAAGATATTGTCATGTATGGATTGTTTATAAATCAAAAACCGTGTAATTATATAAATACATACATACTTATTAAGCAATGTCATAAATGAATTTATTTAGAAATAAAACGAGCGAAAAGATAAAATGAATCGGATAATGAACCCCTTCTTCTTAAAATTGTATTTATATTGTCTTTGGTTCAAAGATAAAAAAGTAACGTTTAAATAGTCAGTACACTAAACATAATATTATCCATAGCAAAATTATTATACCGAATATTTTGGTGATCTGATGTATCCAGTACAACCTAAAATAATCGAAAATATATGTGTTTATATTAGTTCCTATTTTTTTTATACGAAGATACTTTTATGCGCACCTTGATAATCGTTGTCGGGCTGTTGACTTAATCTCTTGTTTTAGAATAAATTTTCTAATTCCCATCAGATAAGTTGCAATATACTTGTCCCAATTCATATCCCGTAAATCTAGTTTGACCATATCGCTGTCATTCAACATTTTTACATTCCTCACCAAATCGGAACAGTTATCCCTTTGGAAAGTCCATTCGTGAGTGGCGAAATATGCTATCAATGTAATTAGCTGATTGCTATTTTTGACAAGTTTCATCATTCTGAAATATCATTTTTAATTGTTATTATAGATGAAAACAGAGATTCTTCCAGAAAGATTGTTCTCGTTGTTCGAAGATCGATAGAATACTCACATTGGTTTACTACCTCGGAGTCTTAAAAATATATCTATGACGAACGCAGGAAAAACACGCGGAATTACACTGAGAACGTTGTAAATGTATCTATTCTCTACGACTGAACAACCTGGGTACCATAGTGTATCGTTCAGTGGGGCTTCTATGCTACATTTTACTATAGCATCTACCATCGGACCAAACCTTGTCAATTGGAACATTTACATTATTACAATTAATAGAATTATACTTAAAGCAAAGTTTATTACCAACCACGTATCTCGGGAAATATTATGTACTTTAAATAAATATTATGTTATACCACTATTCTTCTATTTTTGTATATTATTTATAAATTGAAGTATTGATAGCAAAAGTGGACTTTTGTATTCTACATTTGCTTGCGCTTTCATTGTCCACGTTACTTAAATAAACTGAAACTTTTGGAATACTCTAACAATCGAATTACATTAGTTGAAAAAAATTCGTAATAAATACTACTTAAAAGGGTATGCGTTGCTCGTGCAGTTGTAGACTTTAACTTCACGGTCACGATGTAGCGTGACATGCCATGCAGTACACATTATCACGTCGACTACGAAATCGACAGGCACTACATCCAATCTTACATCTCTGCTACCCCATATCGCTGTTAAACATCCTCTACTGACTAGCACAGCCATACCTTGTAACATTAAATTGGTTGGCAAATTATTTGAGATTTTCGATTACCAGAAATGTAGCGCTAAACAGATTGGAAAGAATTCTCGTAATTGCGAGCAATAACAAACAAACTATAATAATGATGATCCCACAAACCAACAGATTAACTCCACATTTCTGAAATGTGAGGAGCATTGAACAATTATCATTGAAAAAGATTTATAAAAATACCTGTTAATGCAGAAATATTTTCTATCCAACCAGGACATGGTTCTTCCAAAGAGGCACCAATTACGCTTGGCCGCACTATCGCAACTGGCAGATTTTTGCACTTGTTTGCTACAATCTGCTCTGCTAAATTCTTACTGAATGTGTATGTGTTTGGATAAGTTTTTAAAATCCTTTTTTCTATTTGGCTCATCGACCTTTTGTCGAATTTGTCACACATATTGATTACCTCTGAAGGTTTCAAGCTTGTGCTGCAAGGTCAATAATAAGTGAACATATTCTACACGCTATAATTACAAATATAGTATTTCTAAACCACGAAACAACGTCCGCGTTTAACTTATCCTTACGTATAAACTTTTTCCTCGATCTCACGTAGATTCGCATTACTGTAAGCTGTGCTAACGTGGACGAAGCTAATTGGATACTTTAGTTCCTTCCAAAGTTCGATGACACGAGCAGTACCTTTCGTATTCACATTAATAGCCACGTGTAACGGCTCGTTGAATCTCACAGTGGCCGCGGCATGAAACACTATGTTTACTTTCTCTATCAACAGATTTCTATCTTCTCGCGAAAGACCTAAAACTGGCAAACTCACATCACCTTTCACGGGGTAAACTCTGCTCAAAATTGCGGGGTGTTTTGCTTTGACGTCATTGTAAATCTGAAGACGAAAAGTTGGCAGCTCAATTCCAGAAAAGAAATAAAATCAATTTGGCTCCTGACAGCCTGAAATATTGAAAGGGACAAGAATATATTTACGAACGGGATCATCTATGAGCTTCTTAAATCGTTGTTCTATCGTTTCGTTAGTTTTTGGACGAATTAGTATAAAAATGGCAGCGATGCGCGGACACATGCGGATCAGTTTTTCCAGGAGACCTTTTCCAACGAAACCGGTTGCTCCAGTCACAAGAATTCCACAATCGGCGTAGAATTCCTCGAGAGAATTCGTCTTATTCAATCCTTTATTGATCCCATTTTCATTCGTTTCTTTATTTATTGTATCCATGTTTCAGAATCTTCACACTTTTAATCCTAATATTTGCCATAGATTAGCATTTCTAACAAATACTAAGTGGAAAAATGTGTTAAATGATGTAGGAAATTGATTATAGTTGAGAGCTTTTTATATATTTCTTTTTAGAGAAGTCTACGGATAATATTCACAGAAAGAAACATAATTCAACAATTACGTTTTCGTTTTGCATGAATCAAATAATTGCGTTGTGTCAACGATGCTTCCAGTGTGATGTATAAACACTTTTTCTACACAGTGAAATTGTTCACCAAAAAGAAGGCCAAAAGAGGGCAAAATTGCTATGTAACGAAGTATATACAATTTTTCATGTGGCTGTACATTAATTTGTATTATTGCACATTACTCTATAGAACGATATCTTAATTGATACTTAATTAATACTTAATCTTTATGTAGTTTCGTTTGACGTTTTTATTTTTTATATTTATGTATATGCTTGTAAGTATTGTAATATACTGTGATTAGTAATTTGTGTAAAAACTGTGTGTGGTTCATGCGAGACAGTGTTCGCCCATATTTAGTAGCACCATGAGAATACGTAATGCGTATGTCATTTTTCTGTTCCTACCCGTGAACGCGTGCGTATTTGAAATCTCTATAAACATATTTTATATGCGTTCTGCATTCATTATTTATTTATGAAGGCAAAAGGAGGAAAATTTTCGATATGTCGTTATAGATTTCAATGAGTAAACAGATTTAATCTATAATCGACGACTTTTCTTAGAAAATGTTGCGGAAAATGGTTTACGTCACCGAATGTCATAGTTTTTTTCTTTACGACATGCACCAGGTAAGCTGTTGCCCATCTATCGTTCGTGTAAAAAACAAAGCGCAATTTTTTTGTTCTCCGTTTTCATCTTATTTTAGCTTCAAGATTCTGCAACCAAACAGCCTGTAAAAGTACCTAACCCCCTGTCTCGATATATCCGAGCACCAATTATCCGATTATCCTAATACCGGAACAGTCTATTATCCGAACATAATATTTCCTTATAACGAATTTGTTTGACATATCTACTGTATACATATTCTATTTGCGTTCATGTATCCTATGTTTATGTATTTTAATGTATCCTTTCCTTTATTAGATTCAATGAATTCTGATTATAAGACTTTAGTATAAAGCAAATAGTGCTGTAGCTATAGAAACGAAACAAAAGAAAAACTCAAAAGTGGTGTAAATGCAGTAGAATTTGTAAATACACATCGTGTTAGGAAAGGCCAAATGACATACGTCGGTTGTACTGATATAATGAACTGGCTTGATTGCGAAACAGCTAATGAAATGATAATGAAGAGGTGCCTTTTCAAACGTACGTATTCGAGAAATGGCCTCAATGATTCAGAGTACAAAAAGATTGTAGCTCTCTGCAGTTAATTATGTTGAAAGAATTATGTCACTTAGCAGCCAAGAAGATATGAAATCCATAGATACTTAAAAGAATTGTCAATCAATCTTAATCTATATTTCAATAAATGAAATTTCACATTAAAGTGATTGTTCCATTATCCGAACTGTTCTGCCTCCCTGTTAAGTCGGATACGGGAGGCTCTACTGTATTTCAGATTACCTGGTTGAAATTTTACTGCCATTGCAAACTGATGAGCAAGATGTGATAATGTAAATGAGCACAGCGGCCAATGAAATCAAACAAAACATATAATTTGTACATATTAGGTGTCTCANTGTAATTTAATTATGTACGTATGTACGTATTTATTGTTATGTACGCATCTATGATTGTATACATATATATCTATATTGCTTTGTATACATGTGTATATGTTGTTATATTATCATGTTTATGTATATTATGTTGCAGTATGTTCTACGTTATTTAGTTTTGTAATTTGTCTTCTGCTTGATCTTTACAATACCAAGCCTTCTGTTACATAAGTTGTTGTTTTACGAAGATTTCATAAATTAAATGTTGTACGTAAATATATATAAAGAAAATTATATATATATTATAAATAATTATAATTATATTATAAATATAAGTAAAGAAAATTATTATAATTAAATAAGGACTAACAGCAATTTTGTATAAATATTGAACATAAAGTCCTTTCAACTCTTGTATGTCTATAAAACGATGTTTATGATCGTATTCGAAGAGATATTTTGACATGGCATCGATGTAATTAACAAGTACAATTGTAAGGAATGTGATAAATATAACATGGGAAATACATTTTATCACGATGTAGAGTATTTTACTTAAATTTAATAAAATAATTACGTAAATAATCTCTTCACTATCATTTTATGATTTCTTTATAAGTATTCAATATTATATATGTATACTTCAATTCATTTGCGTATATTACAGTTTATTTACTAAAAACAAGGAATTTTACCATTTAAAATGTAAAATGCCTAAAATATCTCGCATAGTTAATGTTGTCACCGCGGAGCGTATTTTCAATTTTCATAAATGCGAAAGTCGAAGCAAATCCTAACAATAACTTATGTAAAACCGATCCTAAACACAATTTTTGCCAAAAAAATAACAGGTGTCCCGTGCAAGTATGATACGAAAGCGAATGTTCCGATTACCTCTACTGACTGGTTGTGGATTATTGAAAAATTACAATAATGAACCATTTTTAATGCGTAAAATGTAAAATACAAAATATTTGAGAATTCAAAACTTCATTTAAACTATTGTAATAATTAATGACCCGATGATATTTTTGGTATATATAATATTGATAATAATGAATGACATTAATGAAAAACACAATTGAATAGACAATAACAAGGAATCGTCTGTTACCTGATACTATTTCCACTGCGTATTGTTTACCAAAGATCGAATAAAAATGCCACTTCACGATAGTAGATACCGGTATGTCTGTCACAATACTGTAGCGATATTCTATGTGATACTCCTCTAGATACTCATACTTATAATAACATCACCCTACTACTGAAACTGGATAATGTCACGCACGTATGATTCAATTAACGATTTTAACTCTAAAACAAAACAAGAAACAGCATTGAGTGACCTTTGATCGTGAAAGATCGACGGAAATTGACTTTTTATCACTGACTGCTTCTACTGCTTGCATTTTAATGACATTTACATTACATATAACTTCTTATTAATCAAGATGAAGGAATATTTGCATTACAAATTCCATTTCTGATAATTACAGATGATCTATTCTGGTAGAGTTAAAAAGCACTAAGGCAGAACCTTAACAAAATTATGGTATAGCATCATTTATTATGAAATGTTTAGCAAATGAAAGATATATACATATTCTTGTAAACCCTCAAAATAATTTTAAAAAAAGTATTCGCTACCAGTTATGAAAATATTAATAAATATCTGGCTAATGGTAAACATATATGTGTAATATATATTTGTCCAGTTAGCGCTTCATAGAATAAAACGTACGTAAATGTTTAAAAAAATAATCTGCATCAAAGCGTCAAAAGATGGGTTTAAAGACAATTTTATCCTGATGCAAAGTAACTATCCAAAGCCCAATCGTACACGATATAAATCGATTTGAAAAACTTAACGCCACGAGAATTTCAGGCCACAATAGGATCAGAAGGAAACTTCACCAATAAGAAAAGGCCGCTAGCAGTCAAATTCCGATTATGTTAACCCCTAACGCTCCGACTTTTAGTTGTGAATATCGACCGCCAACTCCAACTTATTCTCATCACACTTCGACTTGCAAGTTTTTAAGTGTCAGATTTTAAAGAGCAGATCGCCGCATATCGGTGGTGCTTGAGAGACACACTTGAAGTAGAACGCAGTACATCGGTTTTTTTTTTGTTTTATTTGTTCGAGTATTTACGAGCAATTCTTTCACAGAATTTTCAGTAAATTTATTTGGCGTGGTTCTGTAGCTTGGATTATAAAAGTTATAGCGAGTTAGATTCTTCTTGAATCTGATGTTTCAATCTAGGGGGTAATGCCTTTTTAGTCTGCGGGTCTGATCCGTTTTATCCCGTAATTGGGTGACTAATGGGTTTTGGTGATTGTTGACTCTTGCGTGATATCTGTTTTTGAAGTTTGAAATTTCTTCTTTGACTGTGGGTAATTTAAGATCGCGATGAATCGTTTCGTTGGTAACATACCAAGGTGCGTCTATTAGGGATCTTAGAGTCTTTGATTGCAATCGTTGGAGGATTTCTATGTTGGAATTACTCGCTGTTCCCCATAGTTGGATCCCATAGGTCCAAACAGGTTTTAATATGGCTTTGTAAAGAGTTATTTTACTCTGTATGTTTAAGCTGGAGCGTCTGCCGATGAGCCAGTAGAGTTTTTTTAATTTTGTTTTTAGTTCTTTGGATTACTCTGCGTTGTGCCGTTTCCAAGTCATTCTTCTGTCTAGAGTCATTCCCAGGTATCTGACTGTGTCTTTGTTTGGTATTGGGATATTATTTATGGTCACCTGTGGGCAGGTTTGTTTTCGCAGTGTGAAAGTTATGTGGCTGGATTTATTCTCGTTGATTTTGAAGCGCCATTGGTGGAACCATTTTCCCATAGAGTCAAGACCTCGCTGGAGCGTTGAGGAGGCGATTGTAGGGTCTGCGTAGGATGCTAATAGAGATGTGCCATCAGCAAATGTCGCAGTGGTTATTTCTGTTAGAGTTGGTAAGTCGGCAGTGTAGATGGTGGACAGCAGAGGTCCGAGGACACTGCCTTGGGGTATGCCAGCTTCTATTGGGAATGTTGTGGTTATAGCGTCTGAGTATTTAATCATGAACAACCTGTTGTTTAGGTAGGATTTTAGGATGGAGTAGTAGGTGTGTGGTAGGATTTTCTTTAGTTTGAACAAAAGTCCTTCATGCCATACTTTGTCGAACGCCTGCTGTATGTCTAGGAATACCGGGGAGCAGTACTTTTTATTTTCTAAATCTTGGCTGATTTTATGGGATAGTCGGTGGATTTGTTCTATCGTAGAATGTTGTTTCCGAAAGCCGAATTGATGGTCCGGCATTGTTTTCAACTCCTCTAGGAGTGGAAGGAGTCGTTTCGTTAACATCTTCTCAAATAGTTTGGATAGAGCGGGTAGAAGACTAATTGGGCGATAAGAGCTAGTTTCGTGGATAGGTTTTCCGGGTTTAGGGATTAGGGTAATTAGTGATAATTTCTAGGACTTGGGATAGTATTCTAGGCGAAGAATTGCATTAAATATGGAGGTAATGAGAGCGATCCCTTTTTTGGGAAGCTCTTTCATAGCTTTGTTACTTATTTCATCATATCCCGAAGCTTTCCTGGGGTTAAGACGACGGATTAATTCTATAACTTCTAGGGAGGAGAAAGGTTCGATAGGAGGAGACATCTGGAAGGGAGAGTGTAAATATTCCGTTAATTCGGCGGCCGTAGCGGAGGAATGAGGTTTGAAAACGTTGGTTAAGTGATTAGCGAACAAGTTGGCTGTTTGAATAGGGCTACGCGCCCATCCACCTTGCGGACAGCGAATTGGGGGGATTGTTTGCGGAGGACGAGTGAGTTTCCTGGATGCCTTCCATAGTGAGTAGCTGGTGTCAGCCGTGGGAGACAGATTGGCAAGGTATTTTTGGAAACAGTTATTTTTGTGATTTTTGATGATTTTGGTTAGCTTTCTTGTTGCATTGTTAAGCCTGCGCTTGTCTTCAGGCGTTCTATGATTTTGCCAAACTCTTCTAAGTCTTCGTTTTTCAGCTATTTTTAGTAAAATGTACTGGGGGTATTCGAGTTTATTGGCAAGACACAAGGTAGGGGTAGCAGAGCGGGTCGCGTTTATTATACTGGTGTTAAGGAATTCCGTGGCTGNACTTCCCTAAAAAGTTGCCAGTTTCTGCGTTGGTTGTGAATAAAGCCATTGGGTTGGTTTTCGGTTATTGTTGAATTAATTGTTGCTATGACGGGTGAATGATCTGAAGAGAGTTCGGCAGACGATTTGATTTGGATGTATCTTGGCGAGATGTTTTTAGTTATGAAAAAGTCTAGTAGGTCAGGTAGTTTGTTAGTGTCTGTGGGCCAGTAAGTGGGTTCGTTTGTACTAATGTAGTTAAGTCTGTTGGTGTTTATGGATTTTATGAGGTTTTTGCCTCTGACTGTGATAAGTCTGCTACCCCATAGTGTATGTTTAGCGTTGTAGTCTCCTCCAGTTATGAATCTATTGCCCAGATCTTCGAGGAATTTGTCGAAGTTTTCTGTGGAAATAGACTGTCTCGGAGGACAATAAACTGCCGATGTGGTGATTGGACCATGCCAGTCTTCTATCGCTAGTGGCTTGGAGGTAGTCCTTCTGGAATGGTGGAAGCACATAGTGTTTAATATTGGTCTTGATGAGAATTCCGGTGCCGCCGTGGGCCTTTCCACTGGGATGTTGGGTATGGTAAAAGTTATAACCGTTTATTTTTAGATAGTTTTTTTCGGTGAAGTGAGTTTCAGATATGAGCATAATGTCAATATCTTGTTGTTTTAATAGAATTCTAGTTCGTATTTATGCTGAGCTAGATCGTTGGCATTCCAGAGAGCTATGCGTTTCGGTTTTATTTTGCGTCGGGGCGTGTTAATTTGTCCACGATGATTGTAAGTAATGATAGCAAATTATTAATTTGCTCTGTTTGTTTTACGATTAATTTTTCGAGTCTGTCGTAATTACCCGTCTCTTGTGGACTGGGAAGACTAGTTTCTGGTTGAGCAGTTTGGATTTTCGGCCTGCTTTGATTTCCTTGAAGTACCTGTGCGTACGAGATTGGAGGGGTAATGAATTTTCTTGTATTTGGTGCTTGATGGGTTAGGTCCTTGGGCCTGGGTTTGGGGTACTTATTATTGTATAAAGTCTTGTAGGCTGTGCAACCTTTATAGTTCGCAGGATGCTCTCCTTGACAGAGGATGCACTTAGCAGGGGTTTCTGGAGATTTAGTGCATTGGTCTGTGGGATGGGTGCCTGCACATTTAACGCAGTGGTGATTACGGTTGCAATATTTTTGCGTGTGACCGTATCTTTGGCACCTTTTACATTGAACTATCTCCTTTTTTATAAAAGGTGGTTCGATTTTTACTACCGAATTCATTAGACGATTTATGTTGTAGGCTTCTTTGTTGTTCGGGTTTTGTTTTAGGTCGATGAAGAATAAAGATAGCGGGTTTTTGGTGATTCTATGCCTTATGTTGGTGATGTTGGTTACTTCATGGCCATGATTTAGGAGCTCGAGTTTCAGTTCTTCTAGATTTGCTGAGTGGTGGATGTTGCGTAGTACTACTCGAAAAGGTCTTTCTTGTTTTAATCGGTAAGTGTGGAAATTTGCATTCAGAGTTTTAAGTAATTTTGTTAATTTTCTGTAGGAGTCTGGGTTCGCGGGCAGGATTTTAACCTGATTGTTTTTAATTTTTAGGGTGTAGTCCTCTTTGATGATTTCTTTTTCTATGGATCTTGTCATTGTTTGGATGTCCATAACATCATCAATGAAGATTTATGTGTGTTAATTCAGTGTATATTCCCTTGATTGCTGAAATTATAATAAACTTTGATTAAAACGAAGTTAATAGTTGTGTTACGACTCAACTATATTTTTTTTATCACCCAACCCTCAAGTTTACGTGACACTATCGTTCGGGAGTGTTTACTCAAACTAATAAACATATTCCTGAGATACTGTTAAATGTGGTGGACTTCTTTCTTGCATGAACCGCACACATTTTCCACACAAACTACTGATCACTGTATATTACAGTATTCACATATATACATATGAAATAAAAAATAAAGTAAGCAAAGGAAATTACAAAAAAAGATTGCTTAAACTTATACTTGAGGAATTAATGAAGATGTTGTTTCATGAAGTAATGTATAATAATACAAATTAATATACAGCCAAATGAAAAATTATATTTATCGCGTTAAATAGTTCTATCAGCTTTTCGCTTTTATTGCCGAAATGACACTGCCTTTGCAAGACAGTTCTATCCGAATCGAATGTCTAGCTGAACAATTAGTAAAGTACAAATTAAATAATAAAAGAAAATATATTCAGTCCAAATCCAAGCATTTGTTGATTGAGTATGCATCATACGGTTTAAAAAGCGTAGTTACAACTTAATTGGTATCCATAAAAGTTTCGTCGAATGATATAACTATTTGGAGTGCTTGAAAACGGAGAATTTTATAAAATTTTAACTTTTCTATCGTGTTCGACGATCATGTAAACTCATCGGTAAGTATGCCTAAACAAGGAATATAATAATTAACCTGCCCCTCTTTGGGTATGCAGGGTTGATTTGATCTTTCATATGCATTTAAACGTCGCAATATTAATAATACTTGATTACCAAATGGTTAATTTAGTAGCTGAAAATCGTATTGTACCGAAACCTTTTCTATATGTAAAGGTCTCCTATTATTCCTGTATTATCAGAAATTAAAGGTATATCTAATAAATTAAAGGTTAAAGTAAATTAAAGGTAATCAGTTTCCTTTCGACAGCCGAAGCGTGCAGACGTGTGTCTAGTGCCCAGTGCAGTTCACAAAGAAGTGACGACCCCCCGTCGAAAGTGAGTCGAACCGGAAAAAGGAAGGAGAAAAATAAAAACCAAGTGCTTTCTGAACCTTCTCGTGATAAATCCAATACCACCAATCTCTAAACCAAATCATAGCCTCTCGACTAGTTATTTCAATTTGAATTAACTAGCTCGAA
>JACXIT010000207.1:39051-53786 GCA_014737525.1 Bombus difficillimus
ACCCGCAGACTAAAAAGACATTACCCACTAGACTAGAACACCAGATTCAAAAGAATCTAACTCGCCCTAACCTATATATTCCACGCCACTGAACCACGCCAAACTAATTTACTTAAAATTCTATGTAAGAATTGTTGTAAATCTACGATCAAATAAAATAAAAAAAAAAAAAAAAAAAAAAAAAAAAAAAAAAAAAAAAAAAAAAAAAAAAAAAAAAAAAAAAACGTAAGCTTGATTCAGTCAAAAAAAATGTAAACACTAGTCAGAACGAACCGTCAACAAGACACATTGCCACTTACAACGGATTCGCAATATTAGAATCTATAGACAATTCAATGGAAGTAGTTGAAACATCAACAAATCAATACACACAAAAAGAACTCCCCTCCAACAATCTTCATTGATGATGTTATGGACATCGAAACAATGACAAAATCCATCGAAAAAGAAATTAACAAAGAGGACTACACCCTAAAAATTAAAAACAATCAGATTAAAATCCTGCCTGCTAACCCAGACTCCTACAGAAAATTAACAAAGTTACTAAAAACTCTGAATGCAAACTTCCACACTTGCCAATTGAAACAAGAAAGACCTTTGCGAGTGGTATTACGCAATATCCATCACCTTTGAACCACCTTTTATAAAAAAAAAAACAGATAGTTCAATGCAAAAGGTGCCAAAGGTACGGCCACACGCAAAAATATTGCAACCACAATCACCGCTGCGTTAAATGTGCTGGTATTCACCCTACAGATCAGTGCGCACTTCAGAAACCCCAGCGAAGTGCATCCTCTGTCAAGGAGAGCATCCTGCGAACTATAAAGGTTGCACAGCCAGAAGACCTTGTATAATAATAAGTACCCCAAACCCAGAGTTAAGGACCTAACCAACCAACCACTTAATCGACAAAAATTCACTACTCCTTCAATCTTTTATGCACAAGTAGTTCAAGGAAATCAAAGCACACGGAAAATCCATAGTGCTCAATCACAAACTAGTGTTCCCAGTTCACAAGACACGGATAACTTCAATAGGCTTGAAAAATTGATGGTGAAACAAACAGCGCAAATTAATAACTTGCTATCATTACTTACAATTATCGTGATAACACGCTCCGACGTAAAATAAAACCAATACGCAGAGCTCTTTGGAATACTAACGGTCTAGCTCAGCATAAATACGAACTAGAACTCTTCTTAAAACAACAAGATATTGATATTATGCTCATATCTGAAACTCACTTCACCGACAAAAACTATCTAAAAATAAACGGTTATAACTTTTACCATACCCAACATCCCAGTGGAAAGGCCCACGTCGGCACCGGAATTTTCATCAAGACCAACATAAAACACTATGTGCTTCCACCATTCCAGAAGGACTACCTCCAAGCCACAAACGTAGCGATAGAAGACTGGCATGGCCCAATCACCTCATCGGCAGTTTATTGTCCTCCGAGACAGTCTATTTCCAGAGAAAACTTCGACAAATTCCTCGAAGACCTGGGCAATAGATTCATAGCTGGAGGAGACTATAACGCGACTATAAAACTCTAAGATCCCTAATAGATCCTCTAAGAACCCTAAGATCCCTTGGTATGTTACCTATGAAACAATACATCGTGACCTTAAGATACCCACAGTCAAAGAAGAAATATCCAAGTTCAGAAACAGATATAATATAAGAGTTAACAACCACCAAAACCCATTAGTTACCCAATTACTTGACACGACGGATCAGATCCGCAGACTAAAAAGGCAATACCCCTTAGATTGAAGCATTAGATTCAACTAGAATCACTCAAACTATAAACTTTTATAATCCAAGTGACAGACCCACGCCAAAATAATTTACTGAAAATTCTGTAAAAGAATTGATTGTAAATAATTGACTAAATAAAAAAAAAAAAAGAAATGTGTCTTACGATAATTAAAAGACAGTAAGATCGAAGACGAAGACCACAACATTCGACGGATTAGGTTTCATGTTTGTACCAACATAGCCAGATGAAGCAGCTGTGTGTAGATAGCGAAAGCTATTTTTGGGACAAGCTAATAGTAGAATACGTTGAATTGCAGAGGAAAGCGACTTGTAAATTGTACAACGATAATCTACACTTGACACAAAGCGACTGGACTGACTAGAAGACTGATTGTACTATGACAACAGAATTTTGATATTCTTTCTACTGGTACATCATTTGGCAAGAAATTGAAATGGTCGTAACAAAGGAAATACTTTGTCGATATTTATCTTCCTCCGGGGAGAGAAAAAAATGCCCTGGTATTTTTAGTTTCTGTTGGGGAAGATATAGTGGAAATATTTATTATTCCAAGTGTTGGAAAATTTGTAATAAAATACCCATTAGAGTTACACATTTTTAGAGTATGATATAAAAAGGCGAAAGGGAAACGGGGAGAAGAACACTTTTACCTTTACGTATGTCATTTAAATAAATTTTATGAAACGATTTGGTACGTAAAAAATTGTATTTGTTGACTTTAGTGAAACAAAAATATCTCGTGGTAGTTACGGTCACAATGTTACGTAGAATGCGGCGTATATTTTATTATCGAGTGACACAAACACTTGCGTTGAATATTCCGTTACAACTTGCAAATTCGAACCCGGTGAAAAGAAAGTCAAACTAACATTTTCTTGCTGCGCCGCGTTCACTTTATACACCATCGATGCAGGTAAATGCAGAAAGCGTAAAAATATACACGCGCAAAACCTACGAGATGAAAATAAACAATCGTTACGGATCAAACCGTTATCGGAAATATTTGTTGATATTTTGATTCTTTGCAGACACGTTCGCGTCATTTTTTCGTTAACAAAATAAAAAAAGAATAGAGAAACAGTAAAAAGCGTGGCTCGCCAGTTGACTGCGTCGTTTGTGACGAACTCGAGGCGTTCGAAAAAAGTTTTTGTTTTGTCGCGACGATGTAAAACAACGTTTAAACGTTTGCGTGCTGGCAAACACGCGTCGATTTCAATGGAAATTTAATTGAAACCTGGTGATTTCATTTTACGCGAATAGGGACAGATCATTCACATAATCGAATAGTGAAACTTCATTATGCGAATTTACGAACAGCTTACTTACAACAAGATTTTGTGAACAGATATGACGACAATTTGTGGCGCAATTGAACACTGTTCTTCGTGTTGTAGAAGAATTTAGTGTTTTTAATCCTTTCAGAGATAAATTTATTCGGGCCAGGAGAACATAACTACCTCTTTTGTTTTTCTAAGTAGTTACAGGTAATTGTATAATATTCGGAGCGCGTAAGTATGAAGTTAAACGTTTGCGGAAATATTTTACGTAATACGTAACGAATCTTAAACGTCGAGCATTGATATAATCGAAAAAGAGAATAAGGAAAAGAGAGAAAAGGACAAAGAGAAAATTAAATTGCTAATATGTTCTTCTATAATAATATTTTACATCAATGTTGTAATACGCATCGTAAAAATGAAAAAATTGGAAGCAAACTACGAATAAAACTGAATCACTTCGCTGCTTCTAAATATAACTTTTAGTGTCATAAACATAAGTCAAGTAGCAAATAGCACAAATTGAATTTACCCAAACTCTTCTTGAAGTCTGACAATGTGATTCTTTATTTTGTCAAAAAAAACCTTTACGTATTTTTCGTTCGCATTCGTCGCTTTTTTCAATAGCGTGTTTATCGCTACGTCGAAATTCCGCCGGGTAGCAGTTAATTTCGTTTAAAGTAAAAAACCATTTAGAAACGTATACACACAGCAGCGAACCAGTTGCCTTGTTATTATCTCGTTCTCAACGGTTCAAATTTCAGGGACAACCGACTACTTACTCTCGACCCAGTACGTCATAATTACTCGCGAAAAGTATTGCAAAGGAAAGTTGTAACCAGACGTGTCATTAGTAGCCACTCGAGAACCACCATTTTTCGCGAATTTCATTTTCCCCCGTGCGCGCCCGCTTCTTTTTGTTTCGCCATTTCAACGTTTCGTTTCTAACATTAATGACCAGTTCTGGCAAATTTATCCGTTGCAATAAGGAAATCGAGGGATCAGGAAACGAAGCATATTGCTTCCTGTCACTAGAGACAATAATGATATAATTTTAAAAACTATTGTAGATAAAAAATATATGGTATTCCACAAATATTTTTCGTTGCTATTTACGTAAGAATTTTCCATAACGTTGAAATACTTTCGTGAGAGACTATATGTTATACCACGAGGATTATTATAAGTCGTATTCCTAACCGTCGCTCGCAACTCCACAGTGTCGCAGACAGATCGTCTTACATGCCCGCCGAAAAATATACAAAGTAGCGACGAACGTGTCACAGAAAGAAAGTCCGACTAAACCAAACGATAAGATAGCGAAATTCCAAAGGCCTTAGCATGAGTAACCATCAGATTACATCCGGTGACTCTATCCGTTCTCAGAAATATGCGATCAAAGGGCTTTTCCCACTCCCACGAATAAAAGAATTTAAATACTCCCCCTAAAATCATCCAAGTCAGTCTTGAACAGCCACGCCTAGAGCTCGGAAGTGTATTGCAAACAAAAGAGAAAAATAAACTTCTTTTTTTTCTTAAATTTCTTTTTATTTTACGTGACAAACGCGTAGTTGTCACCAAGCAGCGGGATCTAGAAACGTTGATTTCGGTCCGTTATTCTTTCCACACAAAGAATGTGGTATACATGATCATGGCGCGCTCGGTGGCGTGACCCGAGCATAGTGGGGGTCGTCTCCCAAAGAAGACAAAGAAAATATCGAAGGGCGATCAGTCTCATCTGAGAAGTCTAATGGCACATATCGAGAAGTCTGACAAACATAATCATAGTCTAACGAATTCATCGCGAAATATTGTAAAATCGGTCGCATTTCTGTAACACGTCAACCGAAGTCATCTCAAAATAATTTGTTACATTTATAATACAATATCTATTATTGTTAAATATATAAGTTTATATTAACCTGTTAATTCAGTGTTAAATTCATTGAACCACTTCTGTTATCTTAACCGAAACAGGGGAACGACTAATTCACGGCGTCGATTATCCGAATCGTAGCGAGAATTTACGCCTCTCGCTGACGCGCTTTCCTAGCGATCGCGTCTCTCCGCGAACGGTCGTAACACTATATGTTTAATCGACCATTCGTGGAGAGACGCGATAGCGAAAAAGCACGTCGACGAGAGCCGTAAATTCCCGTTACGATTAGATAATCGACGTCACGAACTGATCGATCCCCTTGTTTCTATTAGGATAATAAGGGTGGTTCAATTGAGTTTACACTGAATTAACAGGTATAAATTAATATTTATTCCAACAACTTTGTAAAGGTGATAGTTACGCTGGTGTGTATGTACAAGTTAAGTAAGTGATTGATTTAAGGGTAGAGACCCGGTACAGACACGTTGACTCTTCTAACGATGAAGAATAAGTGAAGTTTAGTGACGATACTGTGTGGCAGGAAAGCTAGTGATGGGTGTGTCTAGTACACGGGACCATCGGATTTGTCGATGACGATTTTGGTTAGGAAAATGAGGGCAGTAGACATTGCTTGTGATTGGATATTAAGAAGGTGGACTAGGAAGGGTCTTAGCCGCCCTCGATAGGAAGTTGCTAGTGGGAAGACTCGTACGCGAGAAATCTAACTTTCCCGTGTCTTCTCGTGGTAAACAATAAACTTTAGAAAACGCATTGCTAAAAAGATGTTTGTTCGGTCTGAAGGACCTTAGCTAGAAATTCCTGCGATTTATGGTCGGTCTTTAAGACTATTGAGGGTACTCAGTAAGGATGTGTAGACATCTGGATACTATCTTGCCCACGGTGAGTGGCCTGGTTTAGGTAGAGAGTCGGCCGACGTAACACTATAACCCTTTAAGAAATTAATAGCGCCGCGATATCACAATGAGAAGGAGCTTTGTCATTTGCATTTTGGAAAATCTGACCAGGATTCAAGGGACGCGAGGCAATTAACGTGGCGTCCGTTCTTTCAAATCTTATTGCGTTAACGCTTTAATTAAGACGCGATCTAACGACGATCCCGAATCGACGCAACCCTTCCCCGATGATAATCAAAAGCCTCGTTAGACTCCCGCTTCCTCTGGAATTAAATTGCAAATCGGGCCTGTAATTTTGCCGTACAAATTCCATGCCGCAGAGCAAAATTCCGGCATTATTGCCGTAATCACGAAACGATAACGAGACACCCTTCGACCGGGTCTCTACGAACGAATGGCGTTTCGTTCCTAAAACGAATATCGTTTGGCGGAAATTTAATCAAAACCCGAAACAACCTGGCATTCTGCAACTGTTTTGCAAAGTTTTGACGGGATGAAACTTGACGATAAATTCAGGTAAAACGATGCGAAATTAGAGCGAAGCTTATAATGGGAATATATTTAGTTTGCTTGTCTGTTGTCATAAAATGAGATATACAGAATATATTAAAAAATATATTATCACAATATGTATATTTAAATCTCATCCGAAAAAGATTATTGTATGTAGAATACAGTTTAACTGTATTTTGAATTCTTATTTATCAGATCACAATTGATAAGTTGAGATTAGGATGATTATCCTTAAAAACCTAGGCGCTGATACGTTCAGCGCCCAGGACCGCCAAGCAGTCCGGTATGGGATCCGGACTGCCTTGCACGGCGACTCCAGCGAAGAGGCGCGATGTGACATGGCCGCACACCGCGCCACAAAGGGATGTATTATTGTGCGCGAGGGGACCCGGTGTGTCGCGCGCAGCGGTTCCCGGGTCTCCCCCGATCGCATCTGGGACGGTCATCGTGGAGGTTGTAGCCGGTACGAATCCGGCACTACCCGGCGCCCTCTCCCTGGAGAGCGCGGGGCGCCTATGAAGGTTTCCTCCACGAAAAACAAAAAGGATGATTATCCTTATTTGAAACAATTTTATAACTGTTACTTGTTAATATACTCTACATCTTATGTACATTTTAAATATGGTACGCAAAATCGAAGTTACAAGGAACAATAATAAGAA
This sequence comes from Bombus difficillimus, assembly GCA_014737525.1. Lineage (NCBI taxonomy): Eukaryota > Metazoa > Arthropoda > Insecta > Hymenoptera > Apidae > Bombus > Bombus difficillimus. The sequence continues at coordinate 46,083 of JACXIT010000207.1, forward strand.
TTCAATATTTCGATAACGTCTTTCACGATTATAATTAAATATTTTTCAAAATGTCGCATGAGTGTTACGTCTAGCACCTTTCATACAAAAGTTTACCAATTCATAATATACGTACTAGCAGATTGACAAGTTACGATTTACGGATTATATAGAATTTTATTTTATGATTTTATAATTTTTCGTTAAATAGGATAATCAAGTAACTTGCAATTAGTAAAATTTCATTTGTTTTATCGTCAAGCTTGTTCAGGGGAACATATTAATACTGGTAACTTTAGTGACTTGCAAAATTTCAATAATGCAAGACAGGTTAGATATTCAATTGCAATTGGTTACTATCCATATTTTCATCGGTCTTCCAATAACCTTGTGCTATCAATTATGGGTTAAAAAGTTATGAAATCACAACTCACTTAAGGCCAAGGTTACGACTTCTTTCCGAAGATTCATTGAAATCTCGAGTTCGTTGATTGAGACATCGAGTCGCCACAAAACATAAACAGCGCTTTATTACAGCCGACGTAAACAAAAGATAACAAATTAAAGAAATATTTTTCAAATTCTCGAACAACAATCACAGGCTTACACACTCACTGTTTTAAAGTCACAGTCTGTCGTCGAACTTCCGCCAAATAACTCGATACGTACATATACACGCCCCTCGAAATCAGTTTTTGACGAAAATACATAGGTGACATGTTATGTAGCAACCGAACGTGAATTTCTCGCGGGAAATACCTCGATATCGTTTACTTATGCGTCTCTGAAATGCGAATTTTACTATACACTTCGTTTAAGGCACGCCATTTTGCGTGCGATTATCGAAACGATTATCGAAAGATTATTGCTTATATCGAGATCGAGAATCGATTCGCAGGAAGTTGACGCCACGATTTCTTCCCGCGCTTTACTTTCTTCCGTCACTGTGATTGGTTGATTTCCTGTTGCCATATTTAGTCTCGCCGAGAATCTCAAACACGTACGTCGCAAGCAATGCGGGGCAATTATTTAACATATTTCGTAATGTTATTGATCATATATCGTGAAAAACTCTCAATATTTAGATTCTTCGGTTATCGTTTCATCGTGTATTAACATTATCAGCTCTCGATATCGAATTGAGAAACAGAATTCTTCTCATATAAAGTAAGTCGCATTAAGTATATGTATATGTATGTTCGAAGCGATGCAATTAAAAATTTGTCTATTTTAATTGGAATTATTTATCAAAATACAGACATTTTACCAAGCATTTATTTTATAAATCATATATATACACAGACATTATTCACATGTGAATACCGGTCGCTCCCTTTGGAATTCTTCCGAAAATTCCCAATACTGTAGTCTTTACAAATCAACCCAAATACAATAGTCTGAAACTTGAGACAATGAGCTTGGGCTCGAGGCGACGTCTAGTCGCCGAACGTAGCCGCGGTCACGGGATGAACGTTTTACCTAACAGAGGTATAGAATAATTGTATAGCTCTCTTACAAAGAAATATTCCTAGCGACACTTGACAGTAAACATTCCAAGGGCTTCTGCCCTGTGGCTCGCCACACACAGACCCTATTCTTCGGGCAAGATGATTGCTAGATGTCGATGCATCTTCGCGGTACATGTTGAGCCAGCCTGGAGACCCACTAATAAATCTAAGGATTTAGTTAACTAAGGTCCTTCAAACGGACAAACAGTCTTTGTCCTAACAGTCCTTCAATCTATCACCTAATATGGGGAGATACGGGAAATCTGTTTTTCTCACGTACGACACTTCCCGGAGGCAACTTTCTCTCAAGGGCGGCTAGTATCCTTTTCTAACCACCAACATGGAAATCAACCAATTAGCAACATCGTCCAACTCCCTCGCTTTTCGAGCGGAGGCTTTTCTCGACGAATCCGATGATCTCGTGCCCTTAGGTACACCCCATCATATTCTTCCTCCGGAGCATCACCGCGACGGATAACACATTCTCTGGTGCGGACTCATCAGCGACTAAAAACAACATCTTTACAATCGGTGCATATTGTCACGTTTTATTTTAACGAGCAGTCAGACTCAGACTTTGGAAAGTGTACATTTACCATCCCGTTGGCCGCGGATTCGTTATCGAACCTAGGACCATTGCCCTTAGTGTTTAGTTACCGCGGTTACTTGTCGATTCCGTAATACTTACACTTGCGTTAATTCACATAACTTCAATTGTATAACGACGATGGCTAAGTCTAGAGAATATTCGTTACACGCCCCTAACTCCAATCATAACGCCAACCCGACATATACAATACAATAGAGATACTTTTGTGTACTACTATACGTAGTTCGATAGTTTACATTTCACGAGGCCCCGTGTTGTACCCGCGTTAGTTTCGTTCGTGTTTCCGACGTAGAAGCATAGCATCGGTAATTCGCGTGACGCGATGTAACTTTGAACGTTCGTTTTCCTCCGTTTATGCGTTGTGTGTTCGTTTGAGTGAAAATGTCGCGAGTGTTGCAACAAAAACCACGCACAACAGAAGAAGAATACGGGAGCAAGAGGAATTCCAGGCTGCAACAGAATGCCCATTGTCCAACAGGGTTTCGTTCCATGGTATTTCAACGGGGTAAGCCATCTCTTTTAGTACGCTTCAAGGCGGCTCTTTTCAACCAATTAATTTGCGTCCAACACCGTTTTAACTTCGTATACTCAGAGAAAATATCGTTCTTTTGTATTTTCTAACTCTGTTCTATGTATAAATTTACCGCGACGGGTCGTTTCTACGGATTAACGTGTCTTATAAAAGCGTTGCGTGAAATGTTAATCGTGTATAAGTCGCACTAATTTCATAAAGGAACGTAGTTGGTACCTTCCGGGCGCCATATTGTATGCTTGTTACATGAACTTTCCAAATATCTTACAATTAAATGGTTGGATTATTTATTAGAATAAGTAACGCAACATTGTTTTTTATTTATTGTTAATAAATTTATATTGTTTGAACCATATTGTTTTATACATATACACTATCGCTCAAAAGTATCTCAACATTTGGTTACTTTTGATATTATGTTATTTAATTGTACAATCAAATTAATAGTATGTGCCGATACATAATGATTACGATCTGTATTATTATCTTATTCCTATGATGCGATTTTAAGAAAGGTCGTAACAAAACGGTCGGAAAAAATTCTTTATTGCAGACCCTGTAGCCTCTAAGAAACGAATTACATAAACAAGTTTCTTCTATACTTACACAAAGACTAGCATTATATTAATTCAAGCAGTAGCGTTTAGGACATTTTAACAAAAATCTCGTACGTGTATTAATACCAATGATGTGTATACTAATTTCTTGCACTTGTAAAAAATATATTTAAATTAATATACCTTATAACACTCTATTTTAGAAAATGTGTTAATCTAATCTTGTTTAATATTCTGATTCTAATTTTTCGACACTTTGATGCTTCATATTTTTTGAATTTTCCAACGTTTTAGCTTTTTATACATAACCACTTGATATCTTTGATCTTCGAACTGGTTCAACAGCTACGATTCTCCGATACCCTGATTTCTCGCTTTTCAGCTGATTCTTTAAGATTCTCGCTTTTCACTTCTGAGCTTTTACCCTAATTTCGATACCTGAAAATCTTGACTCTTATCTTTTTAACAGCTTTGGCTCGATCTGCTATTCCAACATCTATTTTAATTCGAATTCTTCTTCTACGCTGTTTTAGTTTCGCTTTACTTCGTCTTGTCTATTCCAAATTCTTACGTAAACATACAAACTGTTTTCTTTTTCGTTGCGATCATAAAGAACCATATACTTCTTAATTAATTTTCTACAAAGACTAAGTAATCCTTGAAACATACAAACGAATGGACACGCGAGTTCCAATCTACGCATTATTATAAACAGTTAACCAACAACATCTCATTTTACAACGTTTGTTTTCGAGTTCTAGTTACCCTAACAAACCATTAGACCGAATTTCTCGATATTGACTATTCGATTTCAACCATCTACTCTCCATTTCCAGGATATTTCACGGTGCTGTTTCTCAATAAATATACGATACCAGAGCTTCGTCTCTGTAATTCAAAATACATTTTCTTCCGGGAGAAGAGGGGGAAACGCATCAGTCCACGGGTGATGGATAATTTCCATTAAACGGCACGATCAGGTTGGTGGATTTAAAAAAAATCTTATCTCCGCTGGCCATCCTTTCCGGTGATTTATAATAATTAAGCGTGCCACGATCGTATTTATAGTCGCGTCATCACGACTGTTTCGATGGTTTTTGCGATACCAACGACCAACGATATTTGCCAATTAATCGACGTTCAGGATACCTCGCCTGCGTTCTTCGCTGTTGCTTATTTAGTTTCCATTTCTACCATAAGTTACTGATCCGTTACTAATTAGCCTCGCGGTGACCAATTAAGGAGATAAGGAATTCGATCAAGAGGTCGTCGAATTTTGAAGGGGCGAGAAATTAAAGGAATCGTTGACAAAAAGATATCTCGGGCGAGGAAATTATAATACTGGAATTACTTTGACAGATAATTTTAATACGGATGAAAGATCGATTTGTTTTCTACATTTCGTCAAAACGAAAGAAATTATTCCGTAAGCAGAGTTCGTATTATCCACCACGTTTTATAAAGTTCGTAGTACGTGTCTGGCGGAAATTTTTCTATTCTTCGATTTCAATTTCTTCAAGGCATTCCGAACCATTTGAATAATTCAATTATTTTCTTTGCCGTGTTCATAATTTCGCTAAGCATCGCAGAAACGCGTGGATTTGAATATTAAAAGGTCGGCCTGAATTGGTATTTATTGAAAACGGTCGGAACGTTCAATTAAGATGTCAAATTGATGAATATTCTCCGTGCACAAGAAATGAACTTTATTTCTTCCGTATTGTATTTATTTAATATTTATCAGATCTTTCCGAGAATAAGAGAATGCAAGCAATGAAAGAATCTCATTGTTTCCATGTTAAAGGACAATACCAGAAAATAGCTATTATTGGACCATTGGCTGCTAACTTGGATTCTTTGTAAATGATAAATCTGCAAATCCAGGGAATTCAAAAGAGTCATAATTATTCAGTATGCAAATTAATTCGCTTTCTTTTGAAATAATATGCAAACTTTTTTTGCGAATCGCTTAATATGAATTTCATTTTCATAATGTTCTTCGTATTTGGATTTGATGGTAACTCAGTAGCTTCTCTACAACAGTGAATTCGTCTCATGTATAATGCCACTCGCGAGCGCCTTCGGTAGGGAGCGGCTAGTGTCACGTAAAATAATAAAAAAAGAAGGAAGGGAAAAGAAAAATCGAAGACGAAATTTAAAAGACAAAAAGAAAAAATAATGATGAAATGAAAATACAGAATTTATTTCTTTGCACTTAGTTTACACTTGAGTTCCGAACTCTAGGAGCGACCTTTTAAGACTGAGCTCTTACAATCTCACTTTTGAACTCCTCTGTTTCTTTTCTTTGTCATCCCTCAATATCCGCACTATCCACGCGTTTGTTAGGCGTTCTCGAATATTCGGCGAAAGGACCGTTGGGATATTGAGGGTTCATTAGGCACTTCGTTTCGCCGACATGCATTGTCGCCGAGTGCCGCCACATATTTATTTCTATCATCACCCTATCGGTTCCGAAGCGCGTCCCGGTCTCTGATGTGGACTAAGATGTGGTTGATGTCACACTAGCGCCCATCCTTAACGACCTGTTGTTTTCTCATCCAATTAGCAGCGATGTCCATTGCCCTCACCTTCTTAACGAAAATTGCTGCCAACGAATCAGCTTGTCTCGTGCTCTAGACACACCCATCAATAGTTATTCTCACCGACATCACCGTTATCGAACGGCACTTGCTAGTAACTCTGAGATCTGAACACATCTCACTTGCTGTTAACCTATTTGCATCATGGCTCTAATTAAGAGGACTGGTCCCTATCACCACGCGCAGTCGGTCGTAGGTGCAGTAAATGACATCCGAATTCTTCATGGAGTTTATCGAAAATTTACTGTTCAAAAGGATTAGAAGACAATGTTACTTCGCAAACATCGCATCTTTCATTCTTTATAACAGAGGAAAAAAGTAAAAATTGTTTATTTAAAAGAAATTATTTAGATTAAAATGGAAATAAAAAGAAGCAGTCGCAGCGCGCGTAATAATCCGCGCTTGGATGCAAATGGGTTAACACTTCGCTGAGAACACTTCTACACGCACGACGCGCAAATACTCAAGTCTTCAAAGTAGGTGGAAGTAAAGTGTATATTTAACCTCTTAACTCAGTATTATTATCATTCAACCAGCCCTATTATCTTAACTGAAATAGAGAATCGACTGATTTGTGGCGTCGATTATCGTATTGTAACGAGAATTTACGTCTCTCGAAACGGTGGAACAAGTACGATCCTTAGTGCGCGTGACGGAAATCCAGCTTAATATATTTTTAATCGTATACGCTCGGCAGTTTAATTAGCATAGGTTATTTTTAAATGGATTCTGCACCCGGACACTGAACCGCGCACATGTGTTTACAGCCGATATCCACCAAATGTGTTGTAGATCAATTAGCTGTCTTGTGTTTCTCTTCATCGGTTGTCATGTGTTTCCTTTTGTGTCTATTTTCCTGTAATATCTATTTGTTTATTTCTCATCCCTGTAAATTCTGTGGAAGGCATTAATCTTGAAAGAAGGGCGGGGGCCAATACTCTTGATGTCCACAAGTGATGATTGCCACGATAATATAACAAACAAGTGTCGTATACGTGCGAAGGTATCCCTGTCATAATAGCAGAAGAAGAAACATGGAAACGGCACATCGTAGAGAAATCCAAAGAACTGAAAACAAAACGAAAAAAATTCTACTGGTTCATTGACAGACGCTTCAACTTAAACATGCAGAGTAAAATAATGTTATATAACGCCATATTAAAACCTGTCTGGAGCTATGGGATCCAACTATGGAAAACAGCGAATAATTCCAACATAGAAATTCTCCAACGATTCCAATCAAAAACTCTAAGATCCTTAATAGATTTGCGCATCGCCATGATCATGTATATCACCTTATTTGTGTGAAAAAAATAACGAACCAAAATCGACGTTTCTAGACCTCGCTGCTTGGTGACAACTATGCGCTCATGGCTACTTTGTATATTTTTCGGTGAGTATGTAAAACGATCTGTTTGCGACAATGTAGTGTCACGAGCAACGGTTAGGAATACGGCCTATAGTAAGCCTCGTGGCGTAACACTCCCATTCCTATTTAATAATCACAAACCTAATTACAGATACACGCTCCCACTAACGTCAACAATGTGTTATTTTATTCAAGATCACTGTCATCGCACCGTTCTCTTAAATTATTTTTCTTGTCATACACACGATATAACAAAATGATTAAAAAAAATCATTTTCAAATCCGTGAAATAGCATTTCGAGAAATTCGTCCACTTTTTCCTGAGGTTCCGCAAGGAAGCGTCTTAGGACCAATACTATACACGCTATACACGGCCAACATACCAACAACTAACAATAGCAAAATATTGACATTCGCGGACGACACAGCTGTACTAGTCAGGCACTCTAACCCTGTAACAGCAGTCACAATACTACAAAACACATAACAAAAATAGAAAAGTGGCTACGAGCCAAACAAATCAAAGCTAACCCGAATAAATGCAACCAT
>JACXIT010000207.1:53979-110907 GCA_014737525.1 Bombus difficillimus
ATAACACAAACCATGCATGTAAAATATCTAGGACTCCACTTAGATAAACAATTCACATGGAAACAGCACATCAAAGCAATAATAAACAAAATACAGACAGCAAGAAGACAAATGCATTGGCTAATAAGTCGTAAATCCAAATTAAGTACAGAAAACAAAATAAAAATATATAAAATAATCATAAAACCAATCTGGACGTGCGGAATCCCACTATGGGGAACAGCAGCAAAGAGCCATATAAGTAAAATAGAAACATTACAAGCCAAAATTCTGAGAACCATAGTAAACGCCCCATGGTACGTTAGAAACGAGGACATTCGGAAAGACCTGGGAATACCAACGGTCAAGGAGGAGATTAGCATACTTGCAGGAAGGTACAAGGAAAGAATAGCAACGCCCCGAACCGGCTGGCAGCGGAAACGATAAAAACAATAGACACTGAAAGAAGACTAAAAAGGAAACATCCAACAGACCTCACAAAGGATATAACCTAGCAAACACGAAGATGGTACTCCACTGGGGGTAGCCACCCACATGCTATACTCTACAGATATAACAATTTACCAAATGTCCTTCTGGACAAATTGTAATGCTCAAATAAAATTTCACTTTTTCCTGAAACAAATAACGTGGAACTGTAGAGCAGCTATATCCTCTCTCATTTCGATGACTTTTGAACACATTAACGGGAATATGACTCTAAACAACTGTTTTCTGTACTGTAACTGTTGGACGGTTATAGTTTCTGAGATATTCCGAAAAAATTATCGATACCAGTCCAATGAATTCTACCAATGTATAATGTATATAATTGTGGCGGATCAAGCAGCCTCGGTCGCCAAACGGTCAAGGAACGAAACGACGACGGCACAAATCTCCCGCGGCAACACCCGGCTGGCTATCACCAACAGCGATCGGACGATGTTCTCGTTGGTGGTCGAATTGGGTCCGCATTAGAATGTATACCGCAATTAGCGAGACGCCCTCTGCCTCTAAGGCAGGAACTACCAGGCATAGCCTTACTGACGAGTCCGCCGGTAGTCCCGGGAGGAAACGCGACGAGCGAACCTTCTTCTTTAGGAACATGTACGAGGATCGGCCAACAACAACAGAAGTGGAATCAACCGATCTCCTTCATAATTATACACAATTGTCTATCCGCGACAGCGTACTCGCTGGTATTTGTTGCCCGTCCATCTTTTGTTTATGGTATGTACAGAGTGTTCAATGTAAAACAACTTAAGGGATGATTCTTGAAGCTAAAATATGACGAAAATCAAGAAGAAAAAAAATTGCGTTTTCGGTTTTATTTTTAAATTATTGACAATTAAAAATCAACCAAAATGTCATTGTGCGCGAGACAGATCATCAATTTCGATTCAGAAACAAATACTCCACGATAGAGCAAATGCACAGGCACGTCAACGAAATTGTACTAGCAATAGAAAAGAAACAATACTGTACAGCTCTCTTCGTGGACATCGAGAGAGCATGAACCATGAAAGCCTCTTAGAAACAATCAAAAAACACTTTCTGGAACAAATTCACCACTTACTCAAATCAAACCTTAGCAAAAGAACATTTGTAGTAAAAGTAAAGGATATATATTCTGAAGTAAAAGACATGAAGGCAGGGGTACCGCAAGGAAGCGTCTTAGGACCAATATTATACACACTACACACGGTCGACATACCAACAACTGCCAACAGCAAAATACTGACATTCGTGAATGATACAGCTGTACTAGTCAGGCACACTCCAGAAACAGCAGTCACATTACTACAAGAGCACATCACAAAAATAGAAAAATGGCTACAAGATAAACAAATAAAGGCAAAGTCCAGTAAATGCAATCATATTATATTTACACTAAGAAAACGGAAACCATCAAATATTCAATTGAATGGCACTCACATAACGCAAACAGGGCAAGTTATATACCTAGGATTCCACTTAGATACACAACTAACGTGGAAACAACATACTAAATCAATTGTAGACAAAATACGGATAAAAAGAAGATAGATGTACTGGCTAACTAATCGAAAGTCTAAACTCGAGTATGGAGAATAAACTAAAAAACGATAATAAAACGAATTTGGACATACGGAAAACCGCTATGGGGGCAGGAGCAATGAGCCATATAAATAAACTAAAGTCGCTAGAATCGAAGATACTGAGAACAATTGTCAATGCCCGATGGTATGTCAGAAAGGAGGATATACGCAAAGACTTAAAAATACCAACGGTTAAAGATGAAATCGGCGGATACGCAGAAATATACAAGCAAAGAACGGCAAACGTCCAAACCAGGTGACTGCTGAAGCGAGTAAAACTCTCATAGAAAGAAGACTAAAAAGAAAACACCCTCCTGACCTCACTAAAGAAATAAAGTAGTCAAACCCGAAGATGGTATCCCGCTGGTGGTAGCCATTTAGCAATTAAATTAATTAGCAATTATTGCTAACATGTTATTTAGCAACTAAGTTAAAAAAATTTACCAAATGTCCAGCTGGATAAATTGTGAAGTGCAAATTGAATAATAATAATAAAAAAAAATAACCTACTTGGTTGATAATATTTGATATCCGAAATTTAATGAATTTATTTATGTTTTTCAACATGTCCAAATCATTTCTTTCATTTTTTGTCTATTATTCAACCATCTGAAAAATAGTTTGTACCTATCTGAACATCCTAATTGTTATGGACATAGATTTAATAAATATATGAATAATAAGTAACAAATAACAAATTACGAATGATTTATACAATTATGATCGATAACCTGTTGAAACGCTACAGATCTATTTGTTGATTCTGTATCAAGAAATGTGGAAATTAAGCGCTTCGCAGGTTGGACCGGCTGAGGTCAGATTGGCCCAAATTAGCCTCAGTGTATCCTTCGCTTAATTTGAGGTAACCCATTGAGATATTTACAAGTAAATTCACGTATGTTATAACGTGTCTTATCTCTGTTAATATACTTATAAAAACTTGTCTGTCCACACTAATATGTAAAGGCACGATGTACAGAAACATAACACTCCTCTGTCTGCTTTTTGTCGTCACATCAAAGAAATGATACGCGTGCATGTGATGGTAATACGCAACAAATGGATACGCAACTTTGCATCTATTTTCCGGGATAGAGTCGTTTTTACCTTCACGTCATTGAAGAACTTGGCCTCGAATTGTTTACTATTATCAATTGTTGTCTACTTGTATGTTAATAAATATTGTAAATAAATATTGTAAATGCGATCACTCCAAATGCGTCATGCACAAGTCGGTCGTACGTCTGACTGATGTAATAGGTATAATTGATATTCCGATCCTATTATCAATTTATCTATGAGGTATTTAAAATTGCTACAAATTCAATTATAATTTAAAAAATAATTTTTTGCAATTATGCCAGGTATTCGTACAACTGTGATATCACCAGGAAGAAGATGATCGTGAAAACGTAACGAAGATCGATGAGGAAAATCAACAAGTAGTATGGAAATATTAACAGAAAGAGAGGAAGGTAATTATGACATTGTCCGTTATAAAAAGCATGGCATTAAAAATGTATAGATTAAATTAAAATATATATTATACCGACATTAGAAAAGAAGGATGTATCTCAATTCGATAATTATACCCATTCTTCTTATGTATGTTCGGCGGTTTCTCCAACACAATTGTCCAATCGAGATGTTTTTGCTTCTTGTAAGGCATCTTCTCTCGTTAGTCCCGTCAGAAAATCTTTTTATATTAATTTTCCATTGACTACTATTTTTGCAAAAATCCAAACCTTATGTACATGCATCGATTGCTCTGGATTGACTCGATTGAACTACTGGATTGAAAATTTTTCAATTTTCTTCGTTCTTACCGACCGTCCTTGGAAATAACCCGTTATTCATTATGAATTATACGATTTCATTGTGTCTGATCGTTCCAGAAATTCGTCGCTGGAAACGACGAAAATAAGCAATTTCTTTGTAAAATTGTCTTTCGTATCCGTACTCCGTTCGCTTCTCTATATAGGCTTATCTCTCAAAGCTGATTTGACCCGTGCCTTTTAGTATTATCTCCTGCCAAATTGGATTGTATCTTTACACATTGGTCGCAGGAAGTACATCTCAGCTGCTACTTTGTAAAAGAAGTCTTTGCATTTCTGCAAGTGATCTTTCGTCATGCGGTTTATCGAGAATTTTGTTTAACACTAAATCAGATATAGCCAGGCCGTCTACACATTTTACACGACTAAAAACGATATAGATCTGTTCGTTTATAAAATTCTCCTTGCCAAGAACTGTCGTAGCCTACTTTAATGTAGTCCCTTGTAACTTATGTGCACATAAGCAGTGACATTTTTCGTTTAACGTTTCCATGACATTTCGTTGCCTGAGCTGGTGCTACTATTGGAGATATCGGAATGTAGCTGTCGCTATCTTTAAATCAGCCTCCAGTGAAATCTGCTGACGATGAAAATTATCTTACGGCTGCCATTGTGCCGTTTATCAAAGTATCGGAAGTCGCTGTTTCGACGCAACATGATTCCTGATCCTTTAACTAACGTTATAGTACGCAAGAGTCCTCCACTATTATTTACATTTGTCATCAGTTATTTGTGTATTATATTCGTCTATTAATTTTACTGTAGGGAATATTCTTTCTGTTACACCATCTTAAAATTCTTTAATGAGAGGAACTCTTCTTCGTTGGTATAATATTTCTAGTTATTATTTCGTCAAATATTGCGGAACACGGAAGGAGCTGCAATTCGCTTAACCATCACATCGAAATAACACAAATGAAATTGTGGAATAAGCTGGTTAGCGCTATCAGAATTCACCAAAAGCGTTTTACAACAGTGGACAGTGCTATCCAACGTGTTTGCAGATGCAGCTACGAAAGAAAAGTGTGATACTGCTAATATAATATTTAATTCTTTTAATTGTAAAATTATTAACTTCGTTAACAATGCTCCGAACTGTAAATTAGAGGTATTAATTGTTTTCACTATCTCTCAAGTAATCAGATCGCTGTGCCTAGCTAAGGCCGAGCGACGGTTATATGTATAAGACAATGTTGTTCAGAATGTTGCAACAAATTAAATTTCACCAAAATCCGTTTATGAATAATTAAAGAATATCATTGTATTCTATAAAGCAGCAAACTTCTTTAATTTGTTTGCGTAAGCAGCATCATACGTCATTCTTCATTTTATGTTCCACTATTTATCATATATAGCATCTCTGTTTTTATACCTCAACAAGTTTCCGTACGTTAGTTTATTACATACGGAACAATAATTACGCTACAAGTGATCGATACTTATGCCAACATAGTTACAAATAAAGGATCAATTATTCCGTTCTAGACACATTTATGTTTTTGTCTTCCTCATTAACATCTAAACGTTAGTAATAAAACAAGTTAATATGCACATTTATATCATTGACTTGCAGATACACATACTGTATAGTAACGTTAGATTTATTTTTATACTTATACATATTTTAAATTTGTTAATTACATTTCAATTTACATTTATGACGTAGAAGTTTAATAGTATTCCATGTAGAAATATGAGAACTAAGTAAGTTTGTGTAACAGTAGAATTAAATTCCAAGTTTATTAGGTGCATACATAAATTTAAGGAGATATTGTATCCTACAATCGTACAAACGTCGAAGCAAACAACTCGCAAACATTTTTTATTTATTTGAATAAGTTAGCAATGCCGTAAGCACGGTGGAAGAAAAACAAGCTATGCTCTTTATATCGTATATTACGTTGTACATTCAACCGTAGTTCTTTAGGAGAGTAAAGAATTTCTGCGTAGACATGGCAATTGATACAAGCGAGCGCTATGTGAGCACTGCGTTGAATATACAGAGCGGGACATTAAAATTGTGTTGGAACCCGAATTGACTAACGTAATATAGACCGCGTGCGAACCGAAAACGAGGAGAGTGGACTAGGACAGAGAGTGTGATCAGAGTGTGTACAGAGAATGTGTAAACAACGTACAAGTAAGAAAGTGCAGCTAGCTTGGCTCATGTACAATTGTCATTTCAATTTACTAAATACATTTATACTGTTTCTTTTACACATTTACACTTGATTAGTTAAACGCATCAATTGTGCACCTTGTTATTTTTGATCTTGTAGAAAAATGTTCCGGACAAAATTAATTGCAATAATTAAAAATATATGTCGGGTTAGCATTAGGATTTGAGTTAGGGGCGTGCAATGAATATTCTCCGGAATCAGTCCTCGTCGCGTACAACCGAAGTAATGCGGATTAGAACAAGTATGAGTAGCATAGAGTCGACAAGTAACCGCGCGAATGAGACACTAATGGCAACGATCCTAAGCTCGATAGCGAATCCACGGTCAACGGGATAACAGGTGCGATATGCTTCAAAGTCGAAATCGGGCGTACTGTGCTTGCTAGTCGTACAAGAAGGACTTGTTTAACTCGGAGTCTTCGTTTCTCTCCAGATGCCAGGTACTGGTCGACACGATTCCACCAAAGAGAATGTCTTCCCGTCACGTCGACGTTGCAGAGGAAAACTATGATGGGTGTGTGCCTAAGGGCACGAGGTCATTTGATTCGTCGAGGAAAACCTCCGCTCGGAAGGAGGGAGATGGCGCTGTTGCTGATTTGTTAATTATTATATTGGTGGTTATAAAAAGGCTATTAGCCGCTCTAACGGGAAGTGTCATACGTGAGGAAAACAGATTTCTATTGTCTGTCGTGGTTGATCGGTTTATGGACTGCTAGGGAACGACGGTCTGTCCGATTGCCCTCAGGTAATTAAGTCCTAGGGTTTATTAGCAGGTCCTCCGGCTGGCTAAGTGTTTACTGTGGAGTGCATCAATATTTGGCGATCCTCTTTTCGAAGGAATAGGTTTTGTGTCTGTTACTTTTTAATGAGGGCGGTACAATTGTTTTATACCGCTGCTAGGTACAACGTTCATCCCTTGACCGTGGCTACGCTAGGCGGCCAGCGGCCACCTCGAGCCCAAGCTCATTGTCTCTGCTTTAATGACGTCGAAGGGAAGGTCCGGTGTCCTTTCTTCTCCGACATATATAATAATATAGATATGCATATTTATAAGAGTATTCAGTGTGTATCAAAACTATTTTATGTAAATAAATATGCCATGTGTAGTGTTAGTAGCGTTGTCACTGAACTTTTCTCTCTTTTATTAGAAGTAAGGAAATCGATTTTGCAAATGGATGGAAGCCTGGAATAAAAAAGATAACTTTCAAAATGGTATTTACGGACATTTCGATAATATATGAGTATTTGTTTGTTACGACCGTTCGCGGAGAGACGCAATCGCTAAGAAGCGCGTCAGCGAGAGGCGTAAATTCTCGCTACGATTCGGATAATCGACGCCGCGAATTAGACGTTCCCCTGTTTCGATTAAGATGACAGAGGTGGTTCAATGAATTTAACACTGAATTAACAGGTTAATATAAACTTATATATTTAATAATAATAGATATTGTATTATAAATGTCACGAATTATTTTGAGATGACTTCGGTTGATGTGTTACAGAAATGCGGCCGATTTTACAATATCTCACGATGAATTCGTTAGACTATGATTATGTTTGTCAGACTTCTCGATATGTACCGTTAGACTTCTCAGATGAGACTCGATATGTATCCTTAGACTCCTCAAATAAGACTGATTGCCCTTCGATATATTCTTTGTCTTCTTTGGGAGACGACCTCCACTATGCTCGGGTTACGCCACCGATCACGCCATGATCATGTATATCACATTCTTTGTGTGGAAAGAATAACGGACCGAAATCGACGTTCCTAGATCTCGCTGCTTGGTGACAACTATGCGCTTGTCACGTAAAATAATAAATAAAGGAAGAAGAAAAAACAATCGAAGACGAAAAATAAAGAAATGAAAAGACAGAATTTATTTCTTCACACTTGGTTTACACTTGAGTTCCGAACTCTAGGAGCGACCTTTTTAAACTGAGCTCTTACAATTTTACTTTTTAACTCATCTATTTCTTTTCTTTGTCATCCCTCAATATCCCCACTATCCACGCGTTTGTTAGGCGTTCTCGAATATTCGGACCGTTGGGATATTGAGGGTTCATTAGGCACTTCGCTTCGCTGAAATACATTGTCGCCGAGTGCCGTCACATATTTATTTCCATCAGCCCATCGGTTCCGAAGCGCGCCCCGGCCTCTGATGTAGATCGAGGTGTAGTTGATGTTACACGCTCGTCGCTACTTTGTATACTTTTCGGCGGGCATGTAAGACGATCTGTCTGCGACACTGTAGAGTCGCGAGCGACGGTTAGGAATACGGCCTATAGTAAGCCTCGTGGCGTAACATGTTTGTTATATGTATAAGTATCTGTAATGATTCATTTAATTCCATTTATATTCAGCTCGTATATCCTCTATACATTTCTTTCCATGTGTTTGTTCGGCCAGTCGCGGGTGACGCGGTCGCGAGGAGATGCGTCAACGGGAGTCGTAAATTCCCGTTACGATTTTCTTATTAATCGACGCCACGAAGTGATCGATCCCCTATTTCGTTTAGGATAATAAGGGTGGTTCAATTGGATTCACACTGAATTGACAGATATAACTTAATATTTATTCCAGCAGCTTTGTGTAGAGGATAGTTACGCTGATGTGTAAGTACAATTTGAATACACGATTAATTTTAAGGGTAGAGATCCGATACAGACGTGATGACTCTTCTAGCGGTGAAGAGGAGTTTTAGAATATACCGATGACTGACGGACGATTAACTTGTTGACAGATAGACAGTGACTTCAGGAAGTGAGGACACGTCTCGTGTTCCTACGGAGGAAAGCTCGGTGTGGGTGTGCCCTTTCGAACTAGGAATGCGGATTCGTTCTTCACACTTCTCGGTAAAAAGGTGAGGGTAACGATCCGCGATGCCCATTGGTTATCGCCAACGTTAATGAGGAAAATATGAGGAGAAAGTTTTCCTGCCAACGTGGCTCTTGGGTGTCTTTGTTTTTGGAAACATCTGCTTTGCCGTTAGGCAGATACCTGCTTTCTCCGTAATTTGTACGAGCGTGGAATAAACCTAAGGACTGTTTTAAGGACCAGCCATAAACCTAAATTACTTATATAAATTGAGAGGAAAGGATTCGGTTTATGGTGGTTCCTTAGGTTTATTGGGGGTCGGTGTGGAGGTATGTGGGCCTGGGCGGTCAGATCATAAGGGACATCGCGCTGACCAACTTACGCAACGTAACACCATGCTGAAAATACAAAGAAAAATGAGCTTATTTAGGAAATTGCAAAAATTATTCAGCAAAAGGGGAACGTGCAATTGTCGATATTGCTATTCCAAATGAGAATTTTTCATGGAAGATGAAAAAAGTACTTAAAGAAGTATAAACTTAGCAAGAAATGTATTCTTGTGAAAGCAATAACTATATGTATATTAGCTGTATGTATATTGATATTATATGCTACTAGTATTGCATTCATTCTAGCTAAAACTTCTTTTTCCAGTCTCAGTACGATTTCAACTAACGTAATTAACACTCCGATAGAAAATGAAGAAGATATATCTTCTGACGACAATCCTCTCGAAAATTACAAAGGTCTGTTCTAATTAATTTTATGTAATGTATAGCACGGTATATTAAATATGTATTTAAGATAGATTTATGTATACAAAAGTGTTTGTTCTAAAGAATTTACGGGACGAGAGTGAATTTTCGTTATGATACGATAATCGACGCAACGAATCAGTCGATCCCCTATTTCGGTTAAGATGAAGGGCTGGTTGAATGATTATAACACTGAGATAACAGGTTAAATATACACTTTAGTTCCAACAATTATGAAGACTTGAGTATTGCTGTCAATTGGATGAGAAAAAGCTAGTGGGTAAGGATGGGTGCCGGCAGCCCCCGACCAAAGTTCGCTGGAGGGTGGAATTGTTCATGGGGAAAGCCCGCTTTCCTGTGTTTGATTTGAAAGATGCTTGTGTGGTCTTAAGGGCCTGACTGTAAAAAATACTAAAATTTATGACAGTTTCTTAGGATTACTGCGAGTCCGAATGAGGAGGTTTAGACATCTGGTGGCACTCTTGACCGAGAGGTGGAGCATGGCTTATGTTTGCAGAACGTAACAGTTTTGTATTTGTCCTAGTATTTTTAAACATTTCTCTTTTTGCGAATACTAAAGCATATGCTTAATATTGAATTGTCATATATGTATATATGTATACTTTTTCTTTAACAACAAGAGCTACATCATATTAAAGACTTCAAATCTGCAATTGCATAAGTTCATCGCGTTTGATGACTTACTTCTATAAGGTGTTATATACAATGTATTCAAAAAGAACCATTGGATATTTATGTTCTGCAGCGTACACAGAAAGCAAGTTTATAGATCGTACCTTTGGATAGGAAATTTGTAAAAAAACAGTGTGTAAAAGCGACCTTTACCTGGAATAGAAGGTCAAATTTTGTTTCATTACAATGTATTCTACTCATTATGACGAACAAAGGTCTCGAAAAAATCATTGTTAGTCAATAATTTTTCGTGCAGGTATTTATTGATTGACTCGGATTTGCTCTGTATATTCTGTATTTCTCTCTCCGGTACAAAACGTGCTAACGCACCGGATACACCAAGATAATTAAAACGTGGACGGCGTCTAAGACAAAAGAGCGTCGTTAGAAGTCGTACCAACTTAGGTTGTAGGAACTTTTTTTTTTTCGTGGAGAAACCTCATGGACATTCGGCGTTGCTACGCAACGACCGAGTAGTGTCGGACTCTTACCGACTAAAACCCCACGGTGGTCGTCCCGATGTTTTGGAGGTGCCCCGGGATCTCTTGCGAATTACTACCTGGGTGCAACCTCGTCGTCTATCTCCTGCTGTTGTTATCTAGGGAGGCGTCCCGGCTTGAGTTGGGCCGCCAGGGGGACCACTCCCTCCAGCGCCGCGTCCCTTGGTTTGACGCTTCCGGGGCAGTGGCGGCGGTGCCGCGCCCCTGCGTCGTACAGAGTCTCGTCTATATTGGTGCGACGATCTGCTGGGATCGCCTCTTCTCACCCGGTCTCTTTCCGCCCGCTCCTTAGCTCGTATAACCTCCTCACAGTAGGTGCGGACGGCATTCAACTCCTGACGCCCTCCGAGCATGGCCCGTACGACCGCTTCTGGGGCCAACCTCTCGCCGATGTCGAGCTGCAGGCTGTAGGAACTAGTGATCATACCAACCCACTATTTCCTCAACAATCATTGGTCACTAATTGTCACTTTTTCCAGAGAAAATGTTAAAACTGTAATCCTTACATTGGCTTTATACACTATGTGTTTACATTCTGCAGACAAATACAGGAAAAGTAGAATCTATAGATACAGTTTAATACCCAGTTATCATCCAAACAGATCAATCCATCGTTATATTTTGCATATCTTGCTTTCAACTTTGGTTTTTTTTGTGTTTTTCCTTTATTTTTTTCTTGCTATTTAGACACTCTGAAATACTCACTTTGTTTAATATAAAATAAATATTTCATTCTATTTAATAGAAAATAAAGGTCAACTTTAGATATGCGTGTAAATGGATGGATATGAATGATAAGCATAGTTTTTACGGTCTGGAGGCAAAAATAAAATATTCATACAAATATTTCTTTTATGTACGGCAAAATAATGTTCTTTTTCAAGTATTAAACAAATATTTCTTTTATATATGAAAGAAATATTTTCCCCAAAATATAAAATAGATATACCGTGTATAGTTGAAAGGAATATTTGTATGTACGTTTAATTAGGAAAAAATTTAATCTATTTTTACCATTAAGGGTCACGTGCTGATAAGTGTAGAAATAACACGTATTAATAAGGGAGGCAAGACAAAATTCTAGTTTTCATGGTTTAATGAAAAAGATGGAGTAGCACTAAAAGGGTAAGAGAAAGAAGTGATTAATCCGAGAAAGTAAAGATACGGAATGAAAGTGAGAGAAAAGGCAGTTTGAAAGCAAGTTGTAACTATTCAGAGAAATAAGAGACTAGAGCGATAAACGATCAACGTGAAAGCGATAAACAGAAACGGCAGATCGGTACGATGATATGAGAAAAATGAATAAGATAAGAAAAGGTAAAACGGTGCCACCTACCAGGCGAGAAGAGAACATGATCAGATGATAACTACGGTAAGTCAGGCACACAAATAGGTAGACACAAACATAGGCATAGGATGTGACTGTCATACTGACTTAGAAATTCGACACATCATTTTTTTTTTTTTTTTTTATTTTATTTGTTAGAATATTTACAAACAATTCTTTCACATAATTTTCAGTAAATTTGTTTGGCGTGGTTCTGTGACTTGGATTATATAAGTTATAGCGAGTTAGATTCTTCTTGAATCTGATGTTTCAATCTAGAGGGTAATGCCTTTTTAGTCTGCGGGTCTGATCCGTTTTTTCCAGTAATTGGGTGACTGATAGGTTTTGGTGATTGTTGACTCTTGTATGATATCTATTTTTGAACTTTGAGATTTCTTCTTTGACTGTGGGTAATTTAAGATCGCGATGAATCGTTTCGTTGGTAACATACCAAGGTGCATCTATTAGGGATCTTAGAGTTTTTGATTGAAATCGTTGGAGGATTTCTATGTTGGAATTACTCGTTGTTCCCCATAGTTGGATCCCATAGGTCCAAACAGGTTTTAATATGGCTTTGTATAGAGTTATTTTGCTCTGTATGTTTAAGCTGGAGCGTCTGCCGATGAGCCAGTAGAGTTTTTTTAATTTTGTTTTTAGTTCTTTGGATTACTCTGCGTTGTGCCGTTTCCAAGTCATTCTTCTGTCTAGAGTCATTCCCAGGTATCTGACTGTGTCTTTGTTTGGTATTGGGATATTATTTATGGTCACCTGTGGGCAGGTTTGTTTTCGCAGTGTGAAAGTTATGTGGCTGGATTTATTCTCGTTGATTTTGAAGCGCCATTTGTGGAACCATTTTTCCATAGAGTCAAGACCTCGCTGGAGCGTTGAGGAGGCGATTGTCGGGTCTGCNGTGGGATGCTAATAGAGCTGTGTCGTCAGCAAATGTCGCAGTAGTTATTTCTGTTAGGGTTGGTAAGTCGGCAGTGTAGATGGTGAACAGCAGAGGTCCGAGGACACTGCCTTGGGGTATGCCAGCTTCTATTCGGAATGTTGTGGTTATAGCGTCTGAGTATTTGATCGTGAACAGCCTGTTGTTTAGGTAGGATTTTAGGATGGAGTAGTAGGTGTGTGGTAGGATTTTCTTAAGTTTGAACAGAAGTCCTTCGTGCCACACTTTGTCGAACGCCTGCTGTATGTCCAGGAATACCGCGGAGCAGTATTTTTTATTTTCTAAGTCTTGGCTGATTTTATGGGATAGTCGGTGGATTTGTTCTATCGTAGAATGTTGTTTCCGAAAGCCGAATTGATGGTCCGGCATTGTTTTCAACTCCTCTAGGAGTGGAAGGAGTCGTTTCGTTAGCATCTTCTCAAATAGTTTGGATAGAGCGGGTAGAAGACTAATTGGGCGGTAAGAGCTAGTTTTGTGGATGGGTTTACCGGGTTTAGGGATTAGGGTAATTAGTGATAATTTTCAGGACTTGCGATAGTATTCTAGGCGAAGGATTGCATTAAATATGGAGGTAATGAGAGCGATCCCTTTTTTGGGAAGCTCTTTGATAGCTTTGTTACTTATTTGATCATATCCCGAAGCTTTCCTGGGGTTAAGTCGACGGATTAATTCTATAACTTCTATGGAGGAGAAGGGTTCGATAGGAGGAGACATCTGGAAGGGAGAGTGTAAATATTCCGTTATTTCGGTGGCCGTAGCGGAGGAATGAGGTTTGAAAACGTTGGTTAAGTGATTAGCGAACAAGTTGGCTTTTTGTATAGGGCTACGCGCCCATCCACCTTGCGGACAGCGAATTGGGGGGATTATTTGCGGAGGACGAGTGAGTTTCCTGGATGCCTTCCATAGTGAGTAGCTGGTGTCAGATGAGAGATTGGCAAGGTATTTTTGGAAACAGTTATTTTTGTGATTTTTGATGATTCTGGTTAGCTTTCTTGTTGCATTGTTATGCCTGCGCTTGTCTTCAGGCGTTCTATGATTTTGCCAAACTCTTCTAAGTCTTCGTTTTTCAGCTATTTTTAGTAATATGTACTGGGGGTATTCGAGTTTATTGGTAAGACACAAGGTAGGGGTGGCGGAGCGGATCGCGTTTATTATGCTGGTGTTAAGGAGTTCTGTGGCTACTTCTAGATCATCGTATGTTTTTAGGGATATTGAAGCTGATATTGTATGATTGAGTATCTCCCTAAAAGCTTGCCAGTTTGTGCGTTGGTTGTGAATAAAGCCATTGGGTTGGTTTTCGGTTATTGATGAGTTAATTGTTGCTATGACGGGTGAATGATCTGAGGAGAGTTCGATAGAAGAGTTGATTTAGATGTATCTTGGCGAGATGTTTTTGGTTATGAAAAAGTCTAGTAGGTCAGGTAGTTTGTTAGTGTCTGTGGGCCAGTAAGTGGGTTCGTTTGTACTAATGTACTTAAGTCTGTTGGTGTTTATGGATTTTATGAGGTTTTTGCCTCTGACTGTGATAAGTCTGCTACCCCATAGTGTATGTTTAGCGTTGTAGTCTCCTCCAGTTATGAATCTATTGCCCAGATCTTCGAGGAATTTGTCGAAGTTTTCTGTGGAAATAGACTGTCTCGGAGGACAATAAACTGCCGATGTGGTGATTGGACCATGCCAGTCTTCTATCGCTACGTTAGTGGCTTGGAGGTAGTCCTTCTGGAATGGTGGAAACACGTAGTGTTTAATATTGGTCTTGATGAGAATTCCGGCGCCGCCGTGGGCTTTTCCACTGGGATGTTGGGTATGGTAAAAGTTATGACCGTTTATTTTTAGATAGTTTTTGTCGGTGAAGTGTGTTTCAGATATGAGCATAATGTCAATATCTTGTTGTTTTAAGAAAAGTTCTAGTTCGTATTTATGCTGAGTTAGACCGTTGGCATTCCAGAGAGCTATGCGTCTCGGTTTTATTTTGCGTCGGGGCGTGTTAATTTGTCCACGATGATTGTAAGTAATGATAGCAAATTATTAATTTGCTCTGTTTGTTTTACGATTAATTTTTCGAGTCTGTCGTAGTTAGCCGTCTCTTGTGGACTGGGAAGACTAGTTTCTGGTTGAGCAGTTTGGATTTTCGGTCTGCTTTGATTTCCTTGAAGTACCTGTGCGTACGAGATTGGAGGGGTAGGGAATTTTTGTGGATTTAGTGCTTGATTGGTTAGGTCCTTGACTCTGGGTTTGGGGTACTTATTATTATACAAGGTCTTGTAGGCTATACAACCTTTATAGTTCGCAGGATGCTCTTCTTGACAGAAGATGCACATAGGAGTCTGGGTTAGCGGGCAGGATTTTAACCTGATTGTTTTTAATTTTTAGGGTGTAGTCCTCTTTGTTGATTTCTTTTTCTATGGATCTTGTCATAGTTTGGATGTCGATAACGTCATGAATGAAGATTGGTGGCGGGGAAGGATTTTTTTGTGTGTGATGGTTAGTTGGTGTTTCAACTACGCCATTGAGTTGTCTGTGGATTCTAGTATTGAGTATCTGTTGTACGTGGTGATGTGTCTTGTTGAGGGTTCGATCTGGCTAGTGTTTACATTTTTTTTACCTGCGTCAATCTTACGTTTTTTGGTGCTGATGGGGTGGTTTGATTGGTGGGATATGTTGTCCTTTTGCCACGGAGGAGGTAGGACGGTGCGGTTGAAGTGTTGTACGTGAGGGCCTGTTCTTGTTTCTTAGGCCATCTTCGAGCTAGTTAATTCAAATTGAAATAACTAGTCGAGAGGCTATGATTTGGTTTAGAGATTGGTGGTATTGGATTTTCCACGAGTAGGTTTGGAAAGCACTTGGTTTTTCTTTTTTTTTCTCCTTCCTTTTTCCGGTTCGACTCACTTTCGACGGGGGGTCGTCACTTCTTTGTGAACTGCACTGGGCACTAGACACACGTCTGCACGCTTCGGCTGTCGAAAGAAGACTCGGCCTGAAGGGCCCTAGCTAGAAATTGCTGGGTTTTGTGGGGGTCCTTGGGAATATTGAGGGTACGCAGTACGGGTGTGTAAACATCCATGCTGCCAGCGGTGTCTGGCCTGAGCTATGTAGAGTGCCGGCCGGCGTAACATTAGATGAGTATTCAAAGTAGATACAGATAATGAAGAGATGTTGACTAAGTTAAGGATGTGAGTCCAGTGCAGAGATGTCGACTGATCTAAAGCTGAGAAACCAGTGAAGTTCGGTGACGATGCTGTTGTCACGTAAACTTGAGGGTTGGATGATAAAATAAAAATAGCTGAGTCGTAACACAACTATTAATTAAGTTTTAATCAAAGTTTATTATGAATTTAGCTATCACAATGGAATACACACTGAATTAGCGCACATAAATCACAATTCACTCCAACCACGTTGTGTAAAATTTAGTTACTCTGATAAGTTAAGTACGCGACTGTTATAAGGGTAGAGACAGGTGAGGATGTGTTGACTATTCTAAGAGTACAGAATGAGTGAGTTTTCCTAACGATACTGTGTCTGAGGAAAGCTAGGGGTGGGTGTGTCGAAGGACACGGAACTATCGGATTTGTTGATGACAATTTTGGTTAGGGAAGTGAGGGCAGTAGACATCGTTTCCGATTGGGTAATAAGAATGTTACGCCGGCTAACACGCTACCTAGCCCAGGCCACACACCGCTGGCAGGATGGTATTCCAGATGCATACCCATCCGTACTGCGTACCCTCAATAGCCTCAAGGACCCCCCATAAATCTCCGGAATTTCTAGTTAAGGCCACTCGTACCGCATGGACAGTTCTTAGCAATCCGTTTCCAGAAGTTTATTGTTTATCCCGGGAAGATAGTGGAAGGTTAGCTTTGTCACGTACGATACTTCCCACTCTCGCCACTTCTCTCGGTGACGGTTCGCACCCTTCCTCACCCACAAACCGAAAAATGAACCAATTAACAGCGAAGTCTATTTCCCTCACTCTCCTAGTGAAAACTCATCCCTAACAAATCAGCTTCTTCCCTGCCCTTCGACACATCCATCACTAGCTTTCTTCCGACTCAGTATCGTCGCAAAAATCACTTATTCTCCACCGCTAGAATAGTCAACATGTCTGTAACGGGTCTCGACCCCCTGAATTAATCTCATACGTAACTTGTACAAACGCACCAGCGTAATTATCATTTATACAAACTGTTGGAATAAATCTTAATTTATATCTGTTAATTCAGTGTAAATTCAATTGAATCACCCTTATTCTCCTAACCGAAATAAGGGATCGATCATTTCGCGGCGTCGATTGTCTAATCGTAACGGGAATTTACGACTCCCGTTGACGTGCTTCCCCGTGATCGCGTCTCTCCGCGAGTGAACGAATCAAAGAAGGTTGGTGGACTAGGAAGGATTTTAGCCGCCCTCGTGAGAAAGTTGCTAACGGAACATACCAGACGTAAGGAAAATCAACTTTTCCGTCTTAAACCGTAGTAGATAATAAAAGTGAAAGGAGATCTTCGACAAGAGATACTCGATTGGTCTGAAGGACTTTGACTATGAAAATTCCAAGACCCCTGATGTGTACTTGAGACTATTGAGGGTACGCGCCAAGGATGTGTAGACATCAGGGCGCCATCCTGCCCGCGGTGTGTGACTTGGTCTGTGATATGAATTGACGTTACAGCATTGTCACCGAACTTCTCTGACTTTCCATCCTTTGATCAGTCAACATCTCTCTACTAATCGTTAAGTTGCCAAATCTCTTTACTGATCGCTAAGTCGCTAAATCGTAAAACGCATCTCTCGATTCAGATCTTACTTACGATTTATATCTCTCGCGATACTGACACTCACTACTTGCACTATTACTATTCGAGTCGAACATTTCTAGCCTTATTGTAAACGACATTACAATTCGACATCGTAACCTCTTTGAACATTTATATAATCCGCGATACAAGTTGCTGGAATAAAGTATATATATTATAAACTGTTAAACTCAGTGTTATACTAATTCAACCACCTCCATTATCCTAATCGAAATAGGGGATCATCAGTTCGTGGCGTCGATTATCTAATCGTAATGGGAATTTACGACTCCCGTTGACGCGCCACTTTCGCGATCGCGTCTCTCCGCGAACGGTCAACTAAACACACGAAGAATATGTCTTCTTCAAGTCCCAACGCGTTTTATTTTTGACTGATATTCCAGTCGCGCTATAAATGCAATGATTAATATTCAGGCTTTCAAGCTTGTTAGTTAATAACATTACGTATAATTTTTATGTTTCAATGTATGATTATATAGAGTATCGGGAAAATTAGGGAATCATAAATAAAAAACATCGTACAATGCAGCAATGCACGTATAATGTTGCGAATTGCTTGTAATAATTAATAAATAATACTTGCATTGGAAATTTATGTGCGTGAGTGCTAGCTTATTTTCTTGGAAACATCAAGGAGGAAATGCAGTATTTAAACTATTTAAATAGGGCCTCGCAATGAATGTTTTAACACTTTTTGTGCACCGAGATTTTAAATCAGAATTTTGCCACTCCGATGAAGAATAACAAATTCTTACGCAACCTATAGCCTTATATAATCTAAAAGATTTACCAATAAATGGTAAGAAGTATGGGGTAAAAGATAGTAAGTCCTTGGCCTACCGTAACATGATTCACGTTCTGTTTGGCCGAGATTAATGCAAAAAGGTTGCCGAAAAATTGACTTTGCTCTTGAAGTTCAATTATCAACCACAACAACTCGACCATGCTCTTGGAAAATGATGTTAAAGTTTCCTATACAAGTCAACACAATGTGAGAAGTTTTGGCAGGCATTCGACAAGTGTGGCATCCTCACCTGTCTCTACCCTTATAACAGTCGCGTACTTAACTTATCAGAGTAACTAAGTTTTACATAACGTGGTTGGAGTGAATTACGATTTGTGTGTATTAATTCAGTGTATATTCCCTTGATTGCTGAAATTACAATAAACTTTGATTAAAACGAAGTTAATACTTGTGTTACGACTCAACTATATTTTATTTTATCACCCAACCCTCAAGTTCACGTGACAATGCCATGCAGAGGAATACTAGTGATGGGTGTGTCTAGCGCACGGGGCCATACGATTTGTTGATGGCAACTTTGGCTAGGAAAGTGAGGGCAATAGTCATTGCTTCTGATTGGATAAGACGAAAGTTGGTGAACAAGGAAGAGTCCTAGCCGACCTCGAGAGAAAGTTTCTAGCAGGAGACACCGAACGTGAAACAAACCAAATTTCCTGTATCTTCCCATAGTAGACAATAAATTTAAGGAACACTTGAAATAAAAAATCCTTGTTTGGTCTGAAGGATGTTAACTATGAAAATGCCCAGATTTATAGTGGGTCCCTAAGACTATCGAGGGTACCCAGTAAGGATGTGTAGACATCTGGATGCTATCTTGGCCGTGGTGTGTGGCCTGGTCTCTGATGTGGATTGAGATGTGGTCGATGTCACAGGTGCTTCGTCAAGCGTCGCATTTGATTTTCTACCAATTATCTCTAAACGGGTATATTAATATACAAAATATTTCCAAATCACTCGCGTTAGAACTAAATAAAAATTTTTTAAATAACAAACAATACAATAAACAAAGGAAAGAAGTTCAAGAAACTAAAAGTAAGAAGGACTAAAAAGATCTACAACGGAATAACTTAAACCTATACTACGACTACAATTAAATTCAACTTTATGTTTATACAGTTCTCCTAACGTTTCTCCTTGGATGTCGAAATGATTTTGTTCTTGCAGAACTATTCCACCCTCTTACCAAATTCTTAAAGCCGCTAGAATATGTTACGTATCAAGGCAATAGTGGAGAGTTCATTTACAAAGAAGAATTTACAATATTCTTCACCAACGTTTCCGCTCTTTTATGTATGATTTTCTCGAAATTATTCAGGAATAGTCACGATATCTCAGGTGGTTCTTTTAACACATTGCGTAGGGCGGGTACATTTTGAACGCTCCAGAAGCATGCTTGGCAAGCAATAGGATGCATATATGCACATTTTTAATTTGCATTTGGAATTACATTCACATAAAATGTTCTTAAATATTACTATATATTTTATACATCTATTTATTATTATTGAGATATGTATAATTTTGTGTGCTAGATTAGATTGGCCGTGCAGTAGTGACACACGTATGTGAATATGAGTGTGTGGAAGTATGTGTGTGCGCGGCGTCTCGAAAAACAATGAATGTAACTGTTCCGTTAGCAATGTGGTATAGAAGATGGTGAGACAAAGAAAGTGCTAAGACGCGTGTAAATGTATATCGACGAAGATCGTGGAAATCGTTTATTAAATAAATCTAAAACTATTTTAATATGAATTCTAAGTGTAATCTTAGTATTCCTTTACTTTCATTTCGGCAATTAAGATCCACAATTCTCAACAATTATATAAGATCTTTTACATTTTAAATATTATTTATTTCACAAACTTGAATAATGCTTTTGAGTGTGATATCTGGTACAGCATACTCCATTGTGCAATGGTGTTCGGCACGATTTGCAACAGTATCTTGTTTCGCTCCTTTTTCCATTGGATAAACAGACTTTACATTGTTTAGTTGGGAACTTCTTGCCTTTTCTCGTTATTGGTTCAAGTATGTATTATTTCATATTACCAGAGAATCTATATGGTGGGTCGATACGTAGATGATTTGTTTTATTTGAAATACTTTGTTCCATATTCGTAACTGTATCAGGTAGGCATCGTAGCAGGTAGAAAATCTTTATATTTCATTTTTTCATTATTACAAAAATTATAGATCATGAATCCATTGGACAGGCCGCAGTTGGTAAGATATAATACTACCTTTTTCGGCCATTTAATTGTTTTTCTCAATATTGAGTAATATGATAGATACTGAACAGCAAGGTCGAACAAATTTGTCTGAACATGAGATATTCCTCCATTTTCCTTGTTTAGAATCAGCCTTATATTTATGTACATTTTGTAAATGATAACTTGTTTCTTCAGAAATAATTTGGAAAAATTCATTGCCAAATATACAATCAACAGCTTCCTTCACACTGCAGTTTCTTTGTAACGATGTCGACGTAAAACAAATTCCTTCAAAAGGTTCCAGATTTGGAAAAGTATCCTCATCTGTTCATTCTTCAATTATAGACTCATCAGCTTCCACCTCTGAATCTTCACTTTCGTTTGAAACAATATATTTTTTATTCAGTCTTCTTCTATGTCTAATCGCATCACTTAATTCAAGAATGTTGCTGCTATCACTGAATTCATTTTCGCGATAAGTGTCGTTTGGTGCATCAGATAAATCATAAAACAACAATTCATTTTGACTTTCATTTTCTTTACATATGTGTGTCATTTTGCTACTTTTATAGAATTAGGGCATTTTATAAAATTTTTGTTATAAATTATCAGCAACAGATAGAAAATGTAAATGATTTTTAAAACGCTGTTTCCTTATAAATTAAAACACGAACTTTGAAATAACAAAATGTACTACAATAAAATACTTTACAAGGTACGGTAGACGACCGGCACAGATCTACCGATGTATTGGCTATACTGTCTGACTGTTTTTACATGCTTGGAATGTCAACATTCAGTTGTTTTGCTAATCATTTGTCACAAGAAAGCGCAAGACTTCATTACCCTGGTAACGTAACAAAAACATTTGTCTTTGGCTGCTTAAGTGATTGATTGAGTCAAGAAGACATGAAACTGAAAACCTTAAGAGAACTATTCAATACAATACATATAATTTTTCATTTAGCTGTCCATTGATATGTATTATTACGTGACACTTCATAATACTTCATAATACCTTCATTAATTCTTCGAGTATAAGATTAAATAATTTTTTTGTAGTTTTTTTCGTGTTTCCTGACTTCCTATTTCATGTGCATGTGTGTGCATTGTAGTAAGCAGTGACCAGTAGTTTTTATGAAACTCGTTTGCGATCTATGCAGAATATCGTACGGCCACAATCAGTAGATTTCTGAAGAATACTTAATGCACATGTTTTTCCGTGGACATTGCTATTTTCATTACGATTCCTCTGTGAATAGTCTCCACACTCGTGGTACATGTGCGATTTTCTCACGGTGTGTAAACGGTAACACAGGGGCATTTGTACCATTTTTATGCAGTATACCAAATAAGGCAGGACTTGTATACCAGTTGTTTTCGTAAAGAGCGTGACCTTTACCGAAATGGAGTTCCAGAAGGGACATTACAGCACTTCCCGATTTACCAATATGTTGGGGTTCTATCTTAATTCCAGACCCCATATAAATAATGAAATCCTAAATATAACCCGTCTTACGGTCACAAAGACGGAATGATTTTATATCAAATCTTATTTCTTTTCGATGTAATGAATATTTGAATGCCAGCTTGTCTATGTACATAAGCAGACGCTCATCTATACATAGATTGCGATAAGGGTAAAATGTACTTGCAAATGTTCCTCGTGACTTATCAATTATGTTTCGAATTCTCCGCAGACGATCGAAATTGGATACGTTATCGTCACTGAAATGTAACATTTGTAGCAGTAATACGTGGTGGCCTCTGCTTATTATTTCGCCATAGATATCGCTTATGTTTGCTCCATTATTCTGGTAACGATAGCTTCTTGATTCTCGTCATTAAAAGGAAGATAGCCTTGAAACAATATAATTAACTGAACACCGTATCAGCTATTACATTATTGTTTTTTTTCTCTTAAATTGTTCTCTTTTTAATAATACACTCTACCAACTCTTTGCTAACAAACGACTGAAAGTAATTTATAATTTTCCATGAATAATTTATGTCTACTTGAGTACTCGAATTTCGTACGGTATAATCATGAATTTTGGGGCCAAATTTTTCTGTCGTCCATATGACATTTGGTAAAATCGTCCTTTGCGCGTTGTTATTCTCTATTTCAGAATCATCAGAATCTGTGGTACTTAGTACATTCAACTTCTTTCACTGCAGTTATCCGAAACAGTTTCTGATTCATCTAATACGTTCAACACTTGTAGCTTTCTTAGATTTTTAGAAATCACTTCGAAAAGTGCAGAATCTGAAAAGTTTGTTAAAATGAAACGCAAATTATAATACTTTTAAGAAATAAGAATATCTTTAGAGAGTGAACCGACGTACCATTATACAAATTCTTCGGACCTTTTTTGTCTAAAGTTTGTAATACTTTTCTTAATTAACTATTGTTCTGTGATAGTCGAAACAAATTACAAAATCGAACGATGTATAAATGCGAATCCAGTTGTGTAAAGTATTTGGCGCGGAACTCACAAGAGGCATAATTTAGTTCACGACGCCGCCGGTTATAGGCGCGTTAGCGTTGCGGAATCACTTCGTGGCCGCCGACTATAACTAGCGTTATTAGCGAAACGGTTAGTTGTCAATAATTAAAAAACAAAGCCGAAAACATGATTTTTTGTTCTTGACTTTTTCATCTTATTCTAGCTGCAAGAATCACCTCTTAAATTTTTTTACACTTGTAGCTGAACTATAAAGAAAGGATGGGCGGCCAACAAATTGTAGCACGTACGTTGTCACGGGCGCACAATTATACATATAATTAACTGCAGTGGTATTGATAATTTTTTCCAAATATCTCTGACACTATAGCCGCCCGACAGTTAGATATATAGGAAAGAGTTATCTAGAATCATACTGGCGATAACGTGTTTGAAAGTCATCGAAATCAGAGAGGATGTAGCTGTTCTGCAGTTCCACGTTATTCATTTCAGAAAAGGCTGGATGAATTTCTCGAAATGTGCTTTCATTCATTTGAAAGGAATTTTATGTAATCACTTTGTCACGATGTATGTATAACAAGATGCATATTTTAAAAGAAGAGTCCGATGCGAGTGATCTTGGATAAAATGAAATATTGCTGACATTAGTAGGCCGTCAAGCTGATTCTGCACGTCATGTGTGCATGTACGTCCGTGCGAGCGTGCATCTGTAATCGGATTTGTGATTATTAAATAAGGATCGGGCTATTCTTCATTTTCCGATCACCGTGTCGTAAAACGGACGGTCAAGCTAGTACATAGAAACTACAGTTCGACGAATGCAATCGCAGATTAATATGACTCACGAATATGGTGACACCTTTTCCAATTATTTTTTTTGTTATTCGTACGACATAACAGAGTGATTAAATAAAATTCCGCTTTTGCCCTCTTTTCGCCCTCCACCGGTCGTTTTCCACCAGTTTACCACTTCCCATCCGCTACTTGCGCGTTTAATGCTGCGTCCTTTCAGATTCATCATTCACGAAATTTATTAAATTATTGCGAAATGGATTAACACGTTGCGTAATATTTAGTACATATGCATATCGTGCAGTGTGTACCGAGAATAAGTGTAAAGAGAGTAATGCTTCCATCAACAAATGACGCAATTTGGGTTTGCAAAAAGCCACATGCTATAGCTCGAAAAAATTAATCAAAAATGGAATTATGTCCTGGCACCAATGACACGCGCATCATATTTGCTGTTTTACGTTTACAACTTCGTAGTAAACTGTACGAAGTTAAAGCAAAGGCGTAAACTCTATCTGTTCCATACACGATTGATTACGATTCACCTGATAGTCGAGTAGCTAGCCAATTTTCCAATGAAACGTGCGTATTATTGCTAACAGAATGCAGACCCGCTTCTCATGCAGCACCTCGTTCCTAGCAAATCTAGTCTCAAGTTTTATCAAGAGTAAAGTTTCCTTTTGATTCCATTATGGCTTGCAACTATCGTGGCATTGAATTTACCAGTTTGATGAGTATTCTACTTAAAATATTTTTCCATTTTTCTAGGAAAGCCTTCTTTAAATAATTTCATGATGAAATATTCTGAATCGATACTTTTATTTATATTTTTATTTATTTTATTTATATATTTTCAATAATGCTCATATTGCGGGACTATTTTTCAGTGTAAAAAACCACGCTAATGTATTAATAGTATTGTGTTTTGGATTTTCTTACATCAGGATGAAATTATGCTTTAAATACATTTTATTTCACGAAGTAGTAATTGCACGAATATATGTTACACATATATTTTCAGCATTAGCTAGATATTGATATTTTCACAACAGAAACTGGTATCGAATCCTTTTTTTTAAATTATTTCGGAGACTTGAAAGGATATGTATATATTTTTTATTTACTAAAAATTTCTTACTAAACGGTGTTCGACCATAATTCAAATTGTTGTTAAAGTTAAGTACTGTATGAATATCTTCTACACTGATTGTGCGTTGGTGTTTTTTAACCTCAGCAGAGTGGATCGTTCGTAATATGAGGTGGAATTTGCAATTCAACTATTTTGCTTCATTTGCCCTCATTTTAATCAATAAAAAGTTACGTGCAGTAATAATCGTAAAATCGTAAAATTCTAAAATTCTAAAATTCTAAAACTAAAATTCTAAAATTCTATAACTCTAAAATTCGGAAATTATATTAAAAGTTATATGGAAGATTATTTCTTCCTCGGCTTTAAAGATAAAAATATTAATCGAATCATTAATGCATCACATTATCGAGTTTCAGTAAGAAGGTTGTTAAAAGTATGAGTATCTAGAGGAGTATCACGTCGAATATCGTTACAGTACTGTGACAGACGTTTCAAGATCTATTATGGTGAAGACGCATTTTTTTTTATCTCTGATAAAAAATACAGAGTGGAAATAGCAACAGGTAACAGGCAATTCCTTATCATACTATATTCCAATCGTGTTTTCGATTAACTATCAATCATCATTACCAATATCGTATATTTAAAAAATACCATCGGATCATTAATTACTACAATAGTTTAAATGAAGTTTTTAATTCTCAAATATTTATTTTGTATTTTACACTTTACGCTGTAAAACTGGTTCATTATTGTGGTTATTCAATAATTTATAACGAATGAGTAAAGGTGATCGGAACATTCGCCTTTGTGTGATAGTTGCGTTAAACTTTGGCTATTTTCTGGAAAAAGTTGAGTTTAGGAACGGTTTTTCACAAGTTATTGTTAAGACTTGCTTCGACTTCTCGTGTTTATGAAAGTTGAAAATACACTCCGCGGAAACTATATTAATCATGCGAAATATTTTAGTCATTTTACATTTTAGCACGTTGATTGCCACGCATGTTTTCAAGGAAATCTCCTTCAGGCCACGCGCGCTGCAGTACCAAGCGTTCTCTGCTACTAAAAGGGAGTACTACTGGTACTCCCATTGATATTAGTAATGCGAGACGCTCAAGTGGTGGTCTCAAGAATGATCTCTCGTTTCGTTTGTTCGCAATATTAAAACCATCAGCTGTTGTTGAATATAATGAAGGAAAGTGTGGTATAGATTATTCCGACCAAATGGTTTCCTATACCACTAAAATTAGAAAAGGAATCAAATGGTACAGAAAACTTGGCGTTCAACTCCTTCTGGGAATTTCTGTTGTAAACGTTTTGACGGTTTACAAAATTGCAACAAGGAAGGATATAAATATTAGAATATTTTGAGAGTTATTAGCTGCAAAGTTGTTAGGGTTGTCTGAAAATACAAAAAATCCTTGTCCTCGACGGAGTCAGCATAATATCGTCGGTCGGAAAAATGATTCCGGAACAAGCAGTAGACGCGCATGCAAGCTATGTTATGCAAATAAAAGACGTCGAACGGACCGAATAAAGACACAAAAGAATTTAAAGAAAACAACTTATTGTTCAAATTGTCCCGACCAACTTCAGCTCTATATAGAATGTTTTAAAGTTTTATATTCTAAATAATTTTTTTAATAAACCATTTTCGTATTACTTTTATAACAATTCTATAGTTTTATTATTTCCTCTGGAATATCTTTTCAAATAATTACGATTATCCGTCGCAAGTAGTCAAATGAGCGACACCCGAATGCGGGTGTCGTGGCACTCAACGTGTTAAATGGTACAGATCCCTTGTTTTTAATACAATAAAGTGAAACGTACGCAAATAAACTGAAGTATACTTCGCGATAAAATACATTTCCTTTGTTTTATTTATCACTTTCTTTATAAATATACCTGCCAATGGAATAATAAGTGTTGACGTAGTCACCACTTCTAAGAAAATTCTACATCTGGTCTTTTAGTTTTCTCAAGCATGGAAGCCATCGACAGCGTATAGACAAAAGACTGGGACGAAGACAGACCATAAACTGTAGACAGGCGACGATGGTTTCAGGGTTTTCAGTTACAGGGTAACACTGCTAATGTCACGTAAAATAAAAAAAAATTTAAGAAAAAAAGAAACTTTATTTTTTTCTCTTGTTTGCAATACACTTCCGAGCTCTAGGCGTGACTGTTCAAGACTAACTTGGATGATTTTAGGGGGAGTATTTAAATTCTTTTATTCGTGGGAGTGGGAAAAGGCTTTGATCGTATATTTCTGAGAACGGATAGAGTGACCGGATGTAATCCGATGGTCACTCATACTAAGGCGCTTGGAATTTCGTTATCTTATCGCTTTGTTTAGTCGGATTTTGTCTGTGACACTAACGTGCGGATCTGGATCAGCTCAATTATATTCCTTCTTTGTATTTACACTTCAGTATTTAAAATATTTATATTTTCTACCTTACAATTTATCCATGCGTAATAAGAAATGGAATAATAATTGTTGAGATATGTATAATTTTCTGTGCTAGACTAGATTAAATGCGCAGTAGAAATACTTGCATGTGAGTATCAGTGTGTGAAAGTATGTGTGTGCGCGGCGTCTCGAAAACGGATGAATGTAAACAGTTCAGTCGGTTAACAGTCGGGTATAGAAGAAAGTGCTGAGACGCGTGCAATTGTGTATCGATGAATATATTAGAAATCGTTCATTAAATAAATGCATAACTATTTCAATATTAATTAAAAGTGTAAATTTTGTGTTCCTGTAACATTATTTCGGCTTCAAAGATCCATAATTTTCAACAATAATAAAAATAAGTCAATGGAAAAATGTAAACGGATAATGGAACAATCACTTTCACATGAAATTTCTTTATTCAAATACAGTTTAGGATTGATTGACAGTTCCTTTAAATATCTATGGATTCCGTATCTTCTTGGTTACTAAGTCACATAATTCGTTCAACATAATTAACTGCAAAGAGCTACAATCTTTTTGTACTCTGAGTCATTGAGGTTATTTCTCGAATACGTACGTTTGAAAAGGCACCTTTTCATTATCATTTTATTAGCTGTTTCGCAGTGGAGCCAGTTCATTATATCAGTACATACAACATTTGTCATTTGGCCTTTCCCAACAATATGTATATTTGCAAATTCTACTGCATTTACACCACTTTCGAGTTTCTGTTTTGTTTTATTTCGATAGCTAGATTACTATTAGTTTCATACTACAGTCTTATAATCAGAATTCATTGAATCTAATAAACGAAAGAATACATTAAAATACAGTACAAATCCGAAATCGAAGAAGAAAATGTTTGAAGATTGACTGTACTAATCGTTGACGATTAATAAATACTCGATTTTACTTCCTGACATTACTCAAAGACTATAGTAAAATAATTCTCGGCTTCGCAAAGACTGCTGTTTCTTCTGCACTTGATATTAACTCTCAATAAATTTTTAACTGACTCTTGACAAAATTTCAATTAACTTGACTATAACTGAACTCAACTGACTGACCTCTCTACAAATTGTTTAACTGAACTGCTTTGACGAAATTTCAACTGAACTGCCCTGTCCCTACGTGGCTAGCCTTATTTATACTAAGACCATCATGGGATAATTGTCACGTGATTATTTAATGATAGCGCAGCGTTTTGGTACGTGATTACTTCTGCGCGCACAGCATACTTCGGTTCTGTTGGTATCCTTCCAGAAATATTAGGATTGCAGCTGATGTGGTTTTCGTGGAAGTATTATTCAAGTTTCCCTTTTTTTACTAGTCCTTGTTGCTGCATTCTTCTTGCAATATTAGTTTCTGCTGATGGTAGGTCATACTCTGCTGAACACGTGGTTAGCCTGCTGATGCCGGTACTAGATCCTTTGGCGCGTGTTAGTTGTTTGTAGCTGTTGATGCTGTATGAGTAGGTCATAGCATCATATCTTCTTATTTTCAACTCCAACTCATTATTCTATTCGTTGTTTCCGTGCTGGAAATGGGTATATCTTGTTGCTAGTTATAGTTGTAGAATATTCTACTTGCAGAAAAGCGCACATGTCTATAGCGAACTACTCCGCTTATACGCTTCGATTAAGATATATACTATGCACGTGTATTCAAGAGTTCTTGCATTCGTCGTGTAGCATCCGGTATCCAGCATCGGCAATTGGAGGAATTACGTATAAGAAACATCATTTGCAATTGCCATTTCCATTCATGGCCTAAATACTGTCACCACTGTCTAAACACTGTCATTTTTATTGTCGTCACGGGAAATATTTCGCAATAATAATAGAAATATAATTGAACGCTCGAAATATTTCTATTTTCAATTATCATGGATATATTACTTCGCATTGAAAATTAATGAAGCATATGTATGTCCATTATACAAATAGTACGGAGAGTACACATATATGATGTTACGTATTGTACCACGATATTAAATCTGCGAAAAAATGTAGAATAATTATTTCAAGTGTTTTATTTTCGTGGCTCGACATCAGACATTCAGAGGTACTTAAGTGATTACGTACGTTATGTTAATGACGAAAACACGTATAAATAATCGTTCATCATGGCGAAACTTTAAAT
This sequence comes from Bombus difficillimus, assembly GCA_014737525.1. Lineage (NCBI taxonomy): Eukaryota > Metazoa > Arthropoda > Insecta > Hymenoptera > Apidae > Bombus > Bombus difficillimus. Next base: position 83,872 of record JACXIT010000207.1, read on the forward strand.
GTTTCATCGACTTGTCTTATACTTGATTGACAAGGGCATGAAATATATTGGCAGATCTTGCATAAATCCAACTTCACTTTCGATAACGACTTTACAATTGTGTACAATTTCTCTGAAATATATACAGCCAAGACAACCTTCATAGCGATCATTATGTCTCATCGTGAAAACCGGCTACAGCAAAATCAAGATTCCGAAATGATACATGTGTGCAGCTGTCAGCGTGGTCTTTTGCGCAGTTTAACAAGTCCATTCGTTTCAGATCGTGGCAAACTTTGAAAAGAAGGATACCACCTTGAATCCATTTAGTATTGTTATAAGGTTATAGCCGAATAAAAAGTACGAGTTTTCGCGAATATCTTATCATTTCGTTAGTGGGTCGAACAAGACGTGCGATGGACAAGCTTCGTTTGTATCTTTTGTTACAATTACGCGTGCTGACGGCGTCTGAAAAGACGATTTTAAATTCGCCAATAAATTTGTATTATTATCGGCAAGTTCGTAACTGACTTTTCCAAAGTATCGGTATGTGTCTACTTAATGTGATTATTTTGCATAGTGACCATTTCCTATGATATATAAAAGGGGATGATGTGTAATTCTCAACTAATGTGTTTTTAAAACGGCGCAAAAGAAAAAATTCGGTATTTTAAAAAAAGTGTACACAATCCTTGTTATACAGATATACAATGTGCAGAAAGTTTATATCCCGTTTAGGACCGAGTTCCGCATCACGGAAGATGATCGATGATACTGGATGTTACCAGAAATTTCTTAGCGCGAGAAAATTAAATGTTTCAATATATTCTTTAAGGATGCAATGGTAAAAGTGTAAATTATTCATTTGTTAATACTCCATTATCGATTATGAAGATTTGATCATCATGTGTAATAAATTTATTTTTAATGCTTTACAATATTTCATACTTTTCACACCATATTCTAGAATACTATAGGTTCATTCAATATTCATTTCCATTTATTTGGCACTTGTCAGACTATTACATTTATGGTAATATCTTACCCTTCGCTGTTTTAATCTTGGAATTAATATTATTCTTTTTACACTATCTACGAGAAAAGATGGATATTAATTCAGATACTGAAAATCACGTTATATTTATCATATAATATGGATATTAAATAAATGAAACGATGTACTTTTATCACTATTGTAAAGAAAAGGCATGTGCAATATGTTTCCTTTTGAGTGACTCTTTCAAAAAGCAATTTATATGAAAAGTAATCCATGTACCGATCAAGTTTGTTCGCGACATAACTCACTTCATAAGAAACTGAATTTGCAGATATAGTTTCCTAGTTTCTAGACGAAATTATATTAGTAGTGAAATAGGAGTTCTCGTGATTTTTGCATTATTGAAAATAGATTTGATTCACACAAAATGAACTTCATCCAGATCGTAATGATTGAATCGTATGACCTAATGAAACATATTTTCTAGGAGCAAGTAATCACGACGAGGAATCACTATCACAATCAGCGCGAAATGAAAGCAAACTTCAAATACAGGTTCCATCAGACGTTCCATTTCCTTGCAACGTTACAGGTAGTTAAATTTTTATTTATTATCGTTATCGAAAAAACGAAATCATCCTTAGATGTTATTTTTTCGTATTCGCTTTTTTAAAATCACTCCTAATTTATATTGCAGTTAGACCTGCTTTGACTTGGAAATTTAAATTAATTAAACGCACAGTAATATTAATGTACTTTTAAGTTTATTTCTAAATTCTTTATAGTATTGTCATTTTTCGTGATTGATATTTATTTAATCGATGCAACAATTATTCAAACATGGCAGATTTTTTTATCTCCAATTGATATTTTATCGCCATATTTTTAAGTTGTTATTACATTTAAATAAATAGATTCATTATCGTAGCTTGGCATAATTGTTAGGATTTGTTGCTATCGCTCGATATAATTACAGAAACCGAGTATTCTAAATCTTTTATAATAACATTTTTAGGTGGTAAGTCTCCCAAAGTTCCCGAGTCGGTTCACCGTTTGAGACCAGGTGACATAGATGTTATTACCGCGATGGGCGATTCTTTGACTGCCGGTGCTGGAATTTTTGCAACTAATTTATTGGAGGTGCTCGTTGAAAATAGAGGCGCGTCAGCGAACATTGGTGGTGAAGGAACTTGGCGAACATACTTGACGCTTCCAAATATTTTTTAAGTACGTTACTTAAGTTCTTTACTCAAAAATTGACCACGTACATAAATTATACAATCATTACTATGTTTATTACTTTGTACGATTTATTAATCATAAAAGAGAATAACGCTTTCATAGTCGGCTCGTGTTATAAATAGGAATTTAACCCCAAATTAATGGGCTATACACTTGGAGATTCTCTGACTATTCAATCAGCTTCGCAGTTAAACGTCGCTGATGCAATATCCAGAGATATGCCATTTATGGCCAAACATCTAGTCAACAAAATGAGAAATGATCCGAGGATAGATATAAAGAGACATTGGAAGGTTCGTATTTTAGGTAAAATAATGAGATAATAACATGGAAATAATATTAGCATTCTGTAATACATATTAGCACTGAATTTCACAATTATTTCGCCTGCTTGTGATTTCTTTCAAATCCATAATATTAGTAACATTATTGCTAGTAGTGCTGTGGTAGATACCACTATGATTATTATGGCTGAAAATGTGTCGAAATATTTTTATGGTATGTATGAAAATTATACATAGTTTTCATATATTCGTTGTGGAATAAAGAAACAGATAAGTATTTCATTTAAGTTTTATTAAAATAATTAAAAAAATTTAGGATATTTGTTTTATGTTAGGGGATTTCTGAGTTACCAAATCAAAATTGTTTAGAGCAAATATCAAGTTAGACAAAAAGTTTTTTTCAGTTAGTTTCATTTTTTATTTCAATACTCAAATAATAAGGTCCCTGTTTCTATGTTTTACAGTTGATCTCTTTATTCATCGGGCACAATGATTTTTGTATCGATATATGTGGAGTTCCTTTTCCGTGGTCTGTTTTGGATAATCACAAAACTAATTTAATTAATACTCTTACGATATTAAGAGATAATTTACCCAGGACTTTTGTCACTATTCATATAATGCCTCACTTAATAGAACTCGTTGCTTCACGTTAAGAAAGAAAGTCTTTGAAATGTTATATAAGCACTACCTTTGAATGTTCATGTTTGCTCGCTTTGCAATTCAGAGATCAAAGACAGGAGTATTATAAAATAATGGAGAGGTTCGTATAATTCAGGGAATTGTCAAAGCTTTTTGGATATCTTATGCTTAAACGAACCGCCTACCAAGATTTTATAGTGCTATACAATATTTATTTCATATTGCAACATTTACAATATTATTATTAGATAATCGTAATCAATTTTATTGCAAAGAGCTATTATAAAATGCCACAGGTTGACTGACATTTAACTTATTCGATGGCAGAATCTCATGTTAAAATTATCCTCAACAACTGATACGATTTCAAATCTATAACTAGTTAACTCTGGTTCCTTTCAATTTTCTACTTTAATTTAAATTGGTTAATTTTGATGAGCATTAAATAAATATTAAATAAATCGATATGTATAATATCGATGCTATGATGCATATGAGGAACATACAGATAGAATCTTGCCCAAATTTTTTAGGTGGCAAGAGTTGGAAGAAGAAATCGCGAATTATCCAGAATTTCATAGAAATGACTTCGCTGTTATAATTTTACCAATACTTAAACACGCGAAGATATCGCTTGCCAAGGATGGATTCGCTGATTTATCGTATCTTTCTGTTGATTGCTTTCGCCTAAGCCAAAAATCTAATGCACTATGTAAGTATAATGAAAGAGCTTCTGTAATTCCATAAATTTTATATTAATAATCAAATGAAAATTGTTCCATGTGTATCGAGTGGCAAATAATCTGTGGAACAATTTGTTAGAACCAGTTGGCAACAAATCTTTTGTTTGGACCCCATTATATGAAAGATTGTTGTGTCCTACTTCGGAAAGACCATTCTTGATGACACGTGAAAACTCGCACAAGTTTTTCTAAATTGAAGACGCGTCTGTGATTTGATTTCAAGATTAAAATTGTGGGCATTAAAATTTAATATAGTAGAATAAAAGTGCCATTTTAATTCTCAACCGAATTTTGTTAATATATCAAATACTTAATTATAACTAATAATTATTTCTTAATTTGATAAAGTATATCTGTTCAGATATCTCTGTTATTGCATATAATCTCATCCCAAACTTTGTATTTCACATTTGCATTCATAGCTGCATTTTTTACTTTATATCTCACATTAATCTTTATTAGCGCATTTATTAAACGTCTATGCTAAGTACTTTCATATATGATTTGATGATTTTAGAAAGAAAGGAGCGTAGAGTCGACAAATTTTTAAATTTCGAACGATGAATGACTGGCAATGCTTGAGAGATATTCAATGTGATTTTCAGTTATTTATCTGCTTTCCGTTTTCTATTCTTTCATCGTTGCTTGTTTGTTTTGTTCCTCTTCATTACTATCACGATAAGGTAAAAAATTAGTTTAAAGGTAAAGGTAATTAGGATAAGGTAAAAAATTTCCTCAGGAGTTAACCATATTATTAATAATTACAAATAATACAAACCATTTTATTCCATTTTGTATTGTCGAAAATAATATTGCAAATGAAAAAGTTCGTACAGATATTCTAATAGTATCTCCAAATACAACAAATATCTGTAAAATAGTTTATAAAATATAAATTTACGTTTCCCATTGTTATTAGTACTGCTACTAATATTATTATTTAGTATCACGTAAAGAGACGGACAAAAGTTAAAAGAAAATTCAAGTTTCTCTAATTAAATTACTGTTCTACGATGGATCAGGCTACTTTGTAGCTAATATATAATGTATTAAAAAAAATTGTTACTAATCCTTTATAAAAGCACAAAGTGAAACAGCCCAAACATCAGTAGTTGTTCTTCTACAAATTCTAATTCATTTAGTTTATTGCCTACTTTATTGCTTATTTCAAATAAAATTTCTAAAAATTTTCTTTCTACGACTATTTTTCAGTTTTCCACCACCAAAAGAGAATGCGTCGTGTACTTAGTAGAAAATAATAGACTATCTAGAATCATAATAGAAAATTCGAATACTCCACTAATTTTTTACGTTCACATCCCTATTTTCTGAGCTTCATCTGCTCTAAGGGTATATAATACAATTTTATTCTTATAAATGTATTAGAAACAAGCAATTCTAAAAATTCACAAAGCAAACAAGACTCGTTCTGAAATACTAGCAAGGAATTCGAACGATACATCCATCGAATTATTGTAATACAAACGAAGTCTTGTATTCAACGTTCGAAAGCCATACTCCAAGGTTTTCGTTAATCATTTCTCGTAAACTAACCGATATACATCCTTCACCCTATAATCTGACCTTACCAATTAACACGAGGTGACACGATATACATACAGATATATATAGTGTGTATTATTGGGTATAAGATATTTTTCAAGATGATTCGCAGTCCTATCTTTTTCTCATGTGAAGTTTCGAAACTTGTTGAGCCATTTTCTGCTTACTCGTTACTTATCGTGAGTATTCTCCCAAATAAATCGAAAATATAGTTTTTTACGAGCTTTCTAGAAAAAGATACGATGGAAAGGTAGGATGAAAAGAAGATTATTTAAAAACTAGTAAATAATAATTACTTGTACTAATGAATAATAAATACTTTAACTAAGATTTCTTCAGCCCTACTAGAAGACGCTATTAAAAATCTTCCGATTTCGTCATAAATTCTACTTATCAGAAATCTAAAGGTTTTTCTATAAGTCCTGTCTGTGCAACAATTTAAAGATCTTACCTATATTTTGCACGATCGGTGCATCGTTCATACAAGTGACTGAACGCTGAATGCGATTTGCTGCATCCGGCGCTATTTATTCAGCATAAGTTTTTTTTTTTTATTTGGTAGAATTTTTACAATCAATTCTCATTGAGAATTATAAGTAAATTATATTCAGTATAAGTTGTATATTGTTTGGTATTTCGTATGCGTGCTCATTTGTAGTTGAGACTTATTGCTCGTGAATAAACGTTTGTATTGCGCAAGTATAGATTTGTTTGCCCATGCTCCACCGCCAGAACCGACAAAAATTCCCTTTCTTTTTTTTTTTTGTTTTGAACTTGTATGTAATTATGAAAATGCTATCAGTATTTCTGCTGACCCATATAAGCATTTATGGTAATTCCACTATCGATATTTTGTATTTCAGTATTTACATGATTTTCATTTTCTTCTTTCTTCGTTTCTCCATTTTACAGATAATAACTGTTTGAAATGTTTGATATGAGATACTGGTCTTTTCTGGTTCAAGGCGCGTAATTAATAATTAGTAAGTCGGCAATTATCAAATTTAAAATTAATTTATCTATCTTTTATTTTCTCTTATCAGTTTCCAAATAAGATATGTAGCCACTATTCGTGTTACGTCTATAACTATCTTGAATTGTGCACTTTTAAATGTTTCATCATATTTGTCATACATTTGTTGGATTTTATTCTTGTCGCACAAATATTACACTCCACATGCCCATCTTCAATAACTGTGTAATAATTCCACACACATATCCAGGAATCGCGGCTCACAAATTCACGAATGCCACGATCGTGATCCTTTTAACTATCTGGTGTCTTTATAATAAATAAATTCAGTGAGCGTAATCGTGTTTTCTTTTCAGTGTAGGGATATTGTTCGTAGTGCCAAATCGAAGCATTTATGGGAACACTCTTCATTCTACCGTCAGATGACCGAAAACACCCCACTGACTAAAAAAATAAAATAGACAAACTCGAAGATGGTATCCCACTGGGGGTAGCTTCCACATGCAATTTAGCAATTAAGATAGAAAAATTTACCGAATGTCCAACTGGACATATTGTAAAGTACAAATTAAATAATGATGAAAAAAGAACTGCGATCGTCCCTTACGCAGGTATACGAATTGTCGTCACCTAACACAGAGCACGAAGGAAGCTCCTAGCGAGATCTCGCGCCCAGCGCGAGTTTACCGATCGGATTTACGTGTAACAATATACACGATGAGTGTATGGTGTTTGGGGTTACACATATCGAGATATGTATAATTTTGTGTGCTAGACTAGATTGGCCACGTAGTAGAGACACACGTATGCGAATATGAGTGTATGGAAGTATGTGTGTGCACAGCGCCTCGAAAGACAAAGGAATGCAACTGTTTCGTTGGCAGTGTGGCATGGAAGATGATAAGACTCGTCAACGCCCGTTGGTCGCGCTGGATACACTCGTTCCCGTGAGATCACGAAAGTTAAGCAGCAGCGGGCACGGGGCGGACAAAGATGGGTGACCGCTCCGCATGGGTGTTGACGAAGATGCGTTGGGACTGCTGCGCGCCGCTGCGGTGAGAGGCTGGGGCGCTGGCGGCTCAAGCAAACTGGGACGACGAGGATGATATGCATTCCCGGTAGCAATTCGAAAGAGAGAGCCCGGGTGCATCTCTTAACGTCAGGAGGTCAACCGTGGGGTTTTAGTCGGTAAGAGTCCGACACTACTCAGTTGTTGCGGGGGCAATACTGAGTGTCCATGAGGATTTCCCCACGTAAAAACAAAAAAAAATAAAAAAAATAAAAATAAAAAATGGAAGATGGGTGAGACAAAGAGAGTACTGAGACGCGTGCAAATGTATATCGACGAAGATCGTGGAAATCGTTTATTAAATAAATGTAAAACTATTTTAATATGAATTCTAAGTGTAACCTTAGTGTTCCTTTACTTTTATTTCGGCAATTAAGATCCACAATTCTCAACAACATAGCAGCTGTAATATTTCGTTTCTGTTATCACCAAGATCGGCGAGATCGTTACTCGAACGATACGTGAACGCAGAGATTATTGGGGTGCAATGAGGCTATCGACCAATCCCATGAAAATGTCTTATCGAAATGGTGTAACTACCCCTGCTTTCATTCTTCATTTTCACCGTACAGGAATCATCGACAGTGCCCCTTCAGTGTGAAACAGTTTAAATTCATCTCTAGCCTTTACTAAACCAATATTTGTGTCTATCCCAACTAGGAACGTGGCACTTATACCAAATATCTTTGAGAGATGTTACACCTATTACCTACTATTACCATGTTGTGTAACGAAAATCGTTAATTCTATCAGTGAAACATTCCACATAATCTGCTACCGTGTAACAAAAATTATATTATGAAAAACTACGAACTTTTAGTTACTATGATAATCCAATTGATTATGAAGTATAATTACGAAGGCAAAATGTGATATACTTCCACTGAAAAACTGCAAAATCTTGCAAACAAATTTTACCTCTGTCTCAGCATGGTGCGAAATTTCGCCCCACAATCAGCTTGTTTTTATCATTTCACATTTATGCGATATTATTTCCCTAAGAACTTTCAAGTACCGTTTGATATCGGTTCCAAGATGCATATGAAGAATATGCCATTTTGCTTCATCTTTATAGGTAGCAAGAGATAGACGAAGAAGATGCTGATTATCCAGAATTTCATAGAAATGACTTCACCGTAGAAATTTTACCGACTCTGAAAGATGCAAAAGTACCGCTTGCCGAGGATGGATTCACCGATCTCTCATATTTTAATGCTGATTGCTTTCATTGGAGTCAAAAATTACATGCACTATGTGAGTATAACAGATGAAACTGTACAATTATTTAATGAGCGTTATGTTGATAATCAGAAATGTTTTGTGTTTCCCAAGATGCGAATAATCTGTGGAACAATTTGTTGGAGCCAGTTGGTAACAAGAGTAGCGCGTACACTACGCTATTTAAAAAATTTCTGTGTCCTACTTTGGAAACCCCGTTCTTGATGACGTATAAAAATTAACAGAACAGCGAAACCTAAGGATGGTTCGAGAAATTAAAAACAGTTTTTGTAAATGTACGAAGTATTTTTATCTTGCCATTCAATTAAAACAACAAGCAATTTGTGTGTATCAAAACGGCATATTTATGAATAATGAATAAAAGGAAAGTTGTTTTTCTACATTTCTTCCTTCTTGTACATAACTCCTTACAGTTATTTTTTCTGTATGACATACTTTTATAGTCGCAGGAATATTCTAAGGTTTTTGATCGCTTTTCATCTATCCATACTATTTACTCCAATTTTAAATAGTATCAAATAAAACGAACACATAATTTTTAAATAGTTTTTCTAAAAGAAACGCAACACGCTGTAGTACCAGATTTAATGTTGCTTCATTTTATTAGATTAATCTATATACAGTCATGTAAATCTCGTGTTCCAGACTCGAGTGGCATAAATTTTCATTTTCTCTGTTAATTTTGTATATGGCTCCAGCCCTGCACCTATGGGTCTCTTGGAAATACATCGCCCAATTTCTGAAACGGCCATGTAACCGCGCTTACAAAAACGCATTTTCCGGTGCTCAAGTTTGTTGACGCCCTTAGAACAAAGAGTAAATTCGCCAAGATCAAACCTGTTATTCAGAACGCGCAACGCGTCGCGTTACAACAACTTTTTAGTTTAATTTTTAGAAAAGTTAGAATTCTTTCAATCGTCTTCGTTGTAAAAATCGTTCGCGTAAACTCTGGTAGTCCAGTACCATTAATTTTAGTTGTGCACTAAACGTTAAACCGAAGTTAGCTTTTTTCTTTTTAATTCATGGGAGATTTCTCGACGGCACCATTCTATCTTTTGTTCTCGGCGCTGACCGATTCCGGCACCTTGAAAATCGGAATCAACAGTCACCGCTCGTCCGATACATCTCGAAATCCCGAAGAGCAGTTGATATCATAGTATCAGTATCGATTAAATAAAATAATGTGTTGCTTCTTTTTTTGCTGTAAAATGAACATTAGTTCGAAAGCAAATAATCCGAGTATTCCGATGTAGCTCTTCTTGCACAATGGAAATGATATCATCAATTAGAAATTTTACAACTTGGAGAGTACACATTGCCAATACTGATAGGTATATTTTATTAAAATACTAGCAAATTTGATAACAAAATAATTGAAATTTTACAAAAGTGTTTTATAAAAGTTAAAAAAGTTACAAGCTAATTGATTGAATGAAAAATTATAGAACCCTAAAGAAAGAATGCAACGAAAATGTAAAATAGTGCTAATTTATTCACATTGTTAGTAGATTATTGTGCAGGTCCAAAGCATTGTGAAATTTGTCACGCCTTCTTCGATCTGATGACGATGATGAAATATTAACGACGGGTTTCGCATCTGCAGGGGTCAATTATCCATTTTATTCACTATTTTATTATTCATTTCATTTCACATTTCAACATATGTTCTGACAAGGTACAATAAATACGCTATCTAATAACTTGATTACAACTAAATTTCAGAAAACCAAATGACATGGTCGCTATTCAAAAATGACAAAAATTATAATCAGCGAATGTTCTAAAATAGGGGCCAATATTGGATCCATAATAATATAATTATTGGAGATTTCCTGCATATGATTCGTTTACTTAATAAATGATTAGAGAAAGGAATTGTAGACGTTGTATGTATTTATTTCAAAAAGCTGAAGGAATGCGGGCAACGCTATAGTTGGCGTTACTTAAAATTTAAGGTTTAGTTCACTGTACTGCATTGAATGCTCGGTAATTATCTCTGCTATCTTTTCCCTTGATGCATCAAGGCATTGCACGGTCGAGTAATGCAATCTGATTCGAACTCAAATATCGATGAGGCAATACTAATGCAATAGTAAAATTTGATTACTGTTTAAAGTTCTTTAAAATTAAATTTTCACTAACGTACTTGCGAAATTTTGCTGATCAAAATAAGGCCAAATACAGCGATATGCTAGATATCACATTTTCTTATTGATGAACAAGGGAAAGGAAGTTGCTATCGTTTGTTAAACGAACCGCCTTCTTCATCGATATCCGAATCATATGAAAGCTGTATCTGTATAAGGATCACATATATTCCATTTGTGTGCGATTATACTATTTTCATCCAGTGAAAGTAATCGAAAATAATCATTTACGGGGAATTCACGTGGTCGTCACGAACACGACTCAAGGGCGAGAGCTTTGTCGAAGTAAACATTCCCCCACTATTTACCGAAAAACATCAGTGCTGATAACACGAAAGTGGAAATCGTTGCAAATTCAATTCATTAAATATTATGTAATACGCTCCAAATTTTTATTTTATGATAGTGCTGTTATTAATCTTTCGCAAGTTACATTAGTCATTACTTTCAAGTTACTCTATCGGAAGTGTCCTACCACGCGTCGGTTCATATACAGGGTGTTCGGTTATATTCTTTAATTATTGACAGTGAGAAGTCGGTCGGAATATCCCAGTGCGTGGTCTGTGTTGCGATTATCAACTACCAGGTGATAGTCACTCAGGTTGGTTCATACTGATTGGTTCATATCGTCAACGTTATCGTTGAACGCTATTAACGCTCAAGGTGGACGTAGATTAAAGATGACGAGTAATGTTATGTGTAATTGATTCATGTGCACTATATAATATAACACGAAGAGTATGACGCTCGGACGAAGACTGTTTTAAGACTCCTTGAAGAAGCATCGTCTGGTCCTTCTATACTAACACTCCGTCCCGTGGTTTCACTTCTTACCATGGTTTTTATGGCGTGAGGATCTATTCTTTCCAATCTTCTAATTGTGCACCCTCGTGGACGCATAACCTCCGGTGTTGATACCAGCACATGATAACTTTAGAGCCTACCTATCAAGCACTTAGGTGCTAATTAGTCTCTTGACGAGGTCCGCATCCTAAAGTTTAAAACTTGGCAGGTAGAAAATTCGGACTTTCCCAAAAAATGCAATTGTGGTGTCCGTATCCAAACTGAGGGCCACCCAAAATCCCGAACGCAAACTGCTCACAGAAAATTGATATGTGATATTTGAGGTGTTCTTTTTAAAAGTAGGGTTGGGTATGTGTATAGAGTAAACGAATTGGATCCTCACCACATGTGTTTAAAATTGTTAGAACATCCTTGCAAGGATAGTGTCATTTCGTCAACAAAATCAGAAACTTAAAAGAGCTATTCAACGGGATAAATATTATTTTTCATTCGGCATATATTACACATTAGCGCATAAAACGATACCTTAATTAATCCTTCGAGTATAAGTTTAAATAACTTTTTTATTGCTTTCTTCGCACTTCTTCATTTATTATTTCATATATATGTATTTGAATATTATAACGTACAACGAACAGAAATTTGTATGGGAATCATTTGTTGTTTATGTAAAACAACGTACGGCCACATTCAGAAACAGCTCAAGTATACTTAATGCACGTATGGTTTTTCTCTGGGCATTGCTATTTTGATTACGACTTTTTGTGAATAGTTCGCTCACTCGCGGTACGTGAGCGATTTTCCAACGTGTGCGAACTCTGTACAAACACTGTCTAGATATATTTTTATCTATTAATTATTTATCGAAACAAAGGATTAGAGGGGACACTAATCCTCTCTATTCGAAAATATCATAAAGCGGATTACGATGTGCTCTTATGGATTTTAATGAGTAAGCATAATCGATGATTTTTCTTAGAAAATTTTACGCAGGATAGTTTACGTCTCCGAACGTCATCCTTCAATTGTTATCTATAGTTATCGTTCGATTTATTGATCACTGTGTACCCCGCTGCTTGAGCTGACCTACTTTCGTTCGTGTAAGGAGATTTACTCGCGCACAGTGATATTTCGGCCGATGTTTAATTGTCAATAATTCAAAAATAAAATCGAAAACGCAATTTTTTTCTTCTTGATTTTCGTCTTATTTTTGCTTCAAGAATAAGCCCTTAAGTTGTTTTACATTGAACACTCTGTATATACTATAAACAAAAGGTGGACGGGCAACAAAAACCAGCGAGTATGCTGTCGCGGATGCACAATTGTGTATAATTATATACATCATACATTGGTAGAATTCATTGGACTGGTATCGATAATTTTTTTGGAACGTCTCAGAAACTATAACCGTCCAACAGTTACATGTACAGGAAAGAGTTGTTTAGAGTCATATTCCCGATAATGTGTTCAAAAGTCATCGAAATGAGAGAGGATGTAGCTATTCTACAGTTCCACGTTATTTGTTTCAGGAAAAAGTGGACGAATTTCTCGAAATGCTGTTTCGCGGATTTGAAAATGATTTTTTTTTAATCATTTTGTTACGACGTGTGTATGACAAGAAAAATAATTTAAGAGAACTGTGCGATGACAGTGATCTTGAATAAAATAACATATTGTTGACGTTAGAGTGAACATGTATCTGTAATTAGGTTTGTGATTATTAAATACGAATGGGACTATGCTTCATTTTTTGACCATCGCGACCTAAGGTGGCCGATCATGCGTAAGTAGAAGCTAACGTTCGGCGAGTGCGTTCGCATATTAACATGATTCGTGAGTATGTTGACGCTTTCTCCTGCTATCTTTTTCTGTTTTCGTGCTCTATCCACGCATTCAATGCTGCGTTCGCTCAGATTTGCCATTCATTAAAATTTATTAAAAAATTGCGAAACCGAGCAGCACATCCCGTAATATTTAATACATATGTATATTGTACAGGGTGTGCAGAGAATAATTGTAAAGAGAATCTATCGTATCGTAATTTTACTCTTTCGAATCGGTGAAGATGTGTAAAAAATAATTTGTTAAAAAACGATCTCGATCACGAAATTCGAGGTCTAACTTTTTTATTGCTATGAATAAGAGTCTCAAAAGAATCGTGGGTCGCGAATGACCCCTTCTCTGGGGAAAAAATGTTAAAGTTCATATTTACATTTACTTTTACTAAGAAAAATAACCTACTATCGACGAAACAACAGAAAGTTGTACGTATATCAGAATACAGGGATAACGGAAGACTTTTACATGTAGAGAAAAGGTTAACCAACGATACGATCTTCAGTGACCAAGTTCACTTGGTGATCAAGAACTTAATATTGCGACATTTAAATCCATATCAAAGGTCAAATTGACTGTGCACTCCTAAAGAAGAACAGATTAATTATCGCCTTTATTCGTGCATACTCGCTAAAGTGTTTGCATGAAATATTTTAAATCAATTTATCCAGTTCCAGCACTTCAAATAGCTATGCCACTCGGCAAAATTTTTATCATTAGATGCTACTTAGGTTGCAACTATGCTTTTGGACTATATGATCGATACCGTAACACCCCAATCAACAAATGCCATTTGGAGTCGCGAAAAACCACATGTAACAATTCGAAAGACTTATTCAAGAATGGAATTATGTGTCAGCATCAATGTGCATTATATTTGCGATTTTTACATTTACGACATAGTAGAAAATTTAAAGCAATACAAAGTTAAAGCAAAGGCTTAAACTCTATCTATTTTATAAATGATTGCTCACGATTCATGCTACAGTCGACCAGTTTGTCAATTTTCGATTGTAACGCTTGTATTGTAGCAGACAGAATGCAGGCACGCTCCTCATTGTGCACTCCGTTCTCCAAATTCGACACCACTGGACTTTGCTTACAATAAAATGCAAAATGCATGTAATTTATAAAATATAAAAAAGTTATAATGCTTGTTAGTTTCAATAAGTTCTCGAACGATACATAGCGTTGATGGTTACTACTATGATAGAGTTATCTATTAAGGTGCATCAATGTTGGCCATCGTAATAAAAGAAAATATAATGGCAGAATATAAACAGGATATTTGCATTAACTAATGAGGAAACAATATATATGTATATGCATAGTAGCATCCGTGACAAAAAATGCAACTTTATTTTGTCATATGCATTAATACCGTAATTTTTCAAATACTCATTAACGAGTGATTTCTTCTTGTTAGTGAAGTTTTGTTTTGATTCCATTATGTCTTGCAATTATCGTGGCATTTAATTTATCAAATTGATGAGTACACTACTAAAAATATTTTTCCATTTTTTAAGGAAACCGTCTTTAAATGATTATACTATATTATATTATGATATATACATTGTATCCTATGAAGCGCTAACTATCATTCATCATTACCAGTATCATATATATCAAAAATATTTTCAGGTTATTTACTGCAATAGTTTAAATCAAGTATTTGTATTTTGAAATATATATTTTTTATTTTACATTTTACACAGTAAAAACGGTTCATTGCTGTGGTTATTCAATAATTTACAACCAGTCAGTAGAGGTGATCGGAACATTCTGCTTCGTATGATAGTTGCGTGAAACTCCGGCTGTTTTTTCTTGGCAAAAGTTGAGTTTAGGAACGATTTTTCATAAGTTATGTTACGACTGTCTTCGACTTTTCGGGTTTATGAAAGGTGAAAATACGCTCCGCGGTGACTACATTAAACATGCGAGATATTTTAGTCATATTATATTTTAAATGGTAAAGATATTTTAAATGGTAAAGGTTTGTAGTAAAATAAATTGAAACAAACGCAAATGAATTGAAATATACATATGTAATATTGATTCTATATAAAAGAAACTATGAAATGGCATTGGAGAGATTATGTGTTATGACCACTCGCGGAGAGATACGATCGCGAGGAAGTGCGTCAACGGGAGTCGTAAATTCCCGTTACGATTGTACAATCGATGCCATGAAATGATCGATCCCCTTATTTCTGTTAGGATAATAGGCGTAGTTCAACGAGTATAACAAGTGACGAGTATAACACTGAGTTTAACAAGTTATAATATTATATATGTCGGGTTGGCATTAAGATTAAAGTTAGGGGCGTGTAATGAATATTCTCTGGACTTAGCCATCGTCGTTATACAACGAAGTAATGTGAATTAGCGCAAGTGTGAGCATGACAGAATCGGCAAGTAACCGCGGTAACTAAACACTAATGACAATGGTTCTAGGTTCGATAACGAATCCACGGTCAACGGGATGGTAGATGTACTTTTCTGCAAAGTCCGAGTCTGACTCTTGGTTAAAACATGACAATATGCACCGATCGTAAAGACGTTGTTTTACTCGCTGATGAGTTCGCACGAGAGAATACGTTATCCGTCGCGGTGATGCTGCAGAGGAAAACTATGATGGGGTGTGCCTAAGGGTACGAGATCATCGGATTCGTCGAGAAAAGTCTCCGCTGGGAAAGTGAGGGTGATGGACATTGTTGCTAATTGGTTGATTTCTATGTTGGTGGTTAGAAAAGGACGTTAGCCGCACTTGAGAGAAAGTTGCTAGCGGGAAGTGTCGTATGTGAGAAAAGCAGAGTCCTCTTATCTTCCCGTAGTAGGCCATAGATTTATGGACTGTTAGGATAAAAACTGTTTGTCCGATTGAAGGACATTAGGTAACTAAATCCTAAGATTTATTAGCGGGTCCTCAGGCTGGCTAAACATGTACTGCGGAGATGCATCGACATCTGGCAATCATCTTGCCCGAAGAATAGTATCTGTGTGTGGCCAAGCCACGGGACAGAGACCATTGGAATGTTTACTGTCGAATGTCCCTACAAATATTTCTTTGTAAGGAGAGCTACACTATTATTCTATACCTCTGTTAGGTAAAGTCTTCTTTCGACAGCCGAAGCGTGCAGACGTGTGTCTAGTGCCCAGTGCAGTTCACAAAGAAGTGACGTCCCCCCGTCGAAAGTGAGTCGAACCGGAAAAAGGAAGGAGAAAAAAAAGAAAAACCAAGTGCTTTCTAAACCTACTCCTGGAAAATCCAATACCACCAATCTCTAAACCAAATCATAGCCTCTCGACTAGTTATTTCAATTTGAATTAACTAGCTCGAAGATGGCCCAAGAAACAAGAACAGGACCTCACGTGCAACACTTCAATCGCACCGTCCTACCTCCTCCGTGGCAAAAGGACAACATATCCCACCAGGCAAATCACCCCGTCTGCACCAAAAAACGTAAGATTGACCCAGGTAAAAAAAATGTAAACACTAACCAGAACGAACCGTCAACAAGTCACATCACCACCTACAGCAGATACTCAATATTAGAATCCACAGACAACTCTATGGACGTAGTTGAAACACCAACAAACCATCACACACAAAAAATCCTCCCCCGCCACCAATCTTCATTGATGACGTTATCGACATCCAAACTATGACAAGATCCATAGAAAAAAAAATCAACAAAGAGGACTACACGCTAACCCAGACTCCTACCGGAAATTAACAAAATTACTTAAAACTCTGAATGCAAATTTCCACACTTACCAATTAAAACAGGAAAGACCTTTTCGAGTAGTACTACGCAACATCCACCACTCGGCAAATCTAGAAGAATTGAAACTCGAGCTCCTAAATCTTGGCCATGAGGTAACCAACATCACTAACATAAGGCATAGAATCACCAAGAACCCGGTATATTTGTTCTTCATCGACCTAAAACAAAACACGAACAACAAAGAAGCCAACATAAATCGTCTAATGAATTCGGTAGTAAAAATCGAACCACCTTTTATAAAAAAGGAGATAGTTCAATGTAAAAAGTGCCAAAGGTACGGTCACACGCAAAAATATTGCAACCCCAATCACCGCTGCGTTAAATGTGCAGGTACCCATCCCACAGACCAGTGCACTAAATCTCCAGAAACCCCTGCTAAGTGCATCCTCTGTCAAGGAGAGCATTCTGCGAACTATAAAGGCTGCACAGCCTACAAGACTTCCTACAATAATAAGTACACCAAACCCGGAGCTAAGGACCTAACCGATCAAGCACCAAATACAAGAAAATTCACTACCCCTCCAATCTCGTACGCACAGGTACTTCAAGGAAATCAAAGCAGGTCGAAAATCCAAACTGCTCAACCAGAAACTAGTCTTCCCAGTCCACAAGAGACGGGCAACTACGACAGACTCGAAAAATTAATCGTAAAACAAACAGAGCAAATTAATAATTTGCTACCATTACTTACAATCATCGTGGACAAATTAACACGCCCCGACGCAAAATAAGACCGAGACGCATAGCTCTCTGGAATGCCAACGGTCTAGCTCAGCATAAATACGAACTAGAACTTTTCTTAACACAACAAGATATTGACATTATGCTCATATCCGAAACACACTTCACAGACAAAAACTACCTAAAAATAAACGGTTATAACTTTTACCATACCCAACATCCCAGTGGAAAAGCCCACGGCGGCACCGGAATTCTCATCAAGACCAATATTAAACACTACGTGCTTCCATCATTCTAGAAGGACTATCTCCAAGCCACTAACGTAGCGATAGAAGACTGGCATGGTCCAATCACCACGTCGGCAGTTTATTGTCATACGAGACACTCTATTTCCACAGAAAACTTCGACAAATTCCTCGAGGACCTGGGCAATAGATTCATAGCTGGAGGAGACTACAACGCTAAACATACACTATGGGGTAGCAGACTTATCACAGTTAGAGGCTAAAACCTCTTAAAATCCATAAACACCAACAGACTTAACCACATTAGTACAAACGAACCCACTTACTGGCCCACAGACACTAACAAACTACCTGACCTACTAGGCTTTTTCATAACCAAAAACATCTCGCCAAGATACATCCAAATCAGCTCTTCTATCGAACTCTCTTCAGATCATTCACCCGTCATAGCAACAATTAACTCATCAATAACCGAAAACCAACCCAATGGCTTTATTCACAACCAACGCACAAACTGGCAAGTTTTTAGGGAGGTCTTCAATCATACAGCTTCAGCCTCAATATCCCTAAAAACAAACGATGATCTAGAAGGAGCCACATAACTCCTTAACACCAGTATAATAAACGCGATCCGCTCCGCCACCCCTACCTTGTGTCTTACCAATAAACTCGAATACCCCCAGTACATTTTACTAAAAATAGCTGAAAAACGAAGACTTAGAAGAGTTTGGCAAAATCATAGAACGCCTGAAGATAAGCGCAGGCTTAACAATGCAACAAGAAAGCTAACCAGAATCATCAAAAATTACAAAAATAACTGTTTCCAAAAATACCTTGCCAATCTATCCCCACGGCTGACACCAGCTACTCACTATGGAAGGCATCCAGGAAACTCACTCGTCCTCCGCAAATAATCCCCCCAATTCGCTGTCCGCAAGGTGGATGGGCGCGTAGCCCTATTCAAAAAGCCAACTTGTTCGCTAATCACTTAACCAACGTCTTCAAACCTCATTCCTCCGCTACGGCCGCCGAAATAACGGAATATTTGCACTCTCCCTTCCAGATGTCTCCTCCTATCGAACCCTTTTCCTCCCTAGAAGTTATAGAATTAATCCGTCGTCTTAACCCCAGGAAAGCATCGGGATATGATCAAATAAGTAACAAAGCTATCAAGGAGTTTCCCAAAAAAGGGATCGCTCTCATTACCTCCATATTTAATGCAATCCTTCGCCTAGAATACTATCCCAAGTCCTGGAAATTATCACTAATTACCCTAATCCCTAAACCCGGTAAACACATCCACGAAACTAGTTCTTACCGCCCAATTAGTCTTCTACCCGCTCTATCCAAACTATTTGAGAAGATGCTAACGAAACGGCTCCTTCCACTCCTAGAAGAGCTGAAAATAATGCCGGACCATCAATTCGGCTTTCGGAAGCAACATTCTACGATAGAACAAATCCACCGACTATCCCATAAAATCAGCCAAGACCTAGAAAATAAAAAATACTGCTCCGCGGTATTCCTGGACATACAGCAGGCGTTCGACAAATTGTGTGGCATGAAGGACTTCTGTTCAAACTTAAGAAAATCCTACCACACACCTACTACTCCATCCTAAAATCCTACCTAAACAACAGGCTGTTCATGGTCAAATACTCTGACGCTATAAACACAACATTCCCAATAGAAGCTGGCATACCCCAAGGCAGTGTTCTCGGACCTCTGCTGTTCACCATCTACACTGCCGACTTACCAACCCTAACAGAAATAACTACTGCGACATTTGCTGACGACACAGCTCTATTAGCATCCCACGCAGACCAGACAATCGCCTCCTCAACGCTCCAGCGAGGTCTCGACTCTATGGAAAAATGGTTCCACCAATGGCGCTTCAAAATCAACGAGAATAAATCCAGCCATATAATTTTCACACTGCGAAAACAAACCTGCCCACAGGTGACCATAAATAATATCCCAATACCAAACAAAGACACAGTCAGATACCTAGGAATGACTCTAGACGGAAGGATGACTTGGAAACGGCACATCGCAGAGAAATCCAAAGAACTAAAAACAAAATTAAAAAAACTCTACTGGCTCATCGGCAGACGCTCCAGCTTAAACATACAGAGTAAAATAACCCTATATAAAGCCATATTAAAACCTGTTTGGACCTATGGGATCCAACTATGGGGAACAGCGAGTAATTCCAACATAGAAATCCTCCAACGATTCGAATCAAAAACTCTAAGATCCCTAATAGACGCACCTTGGTATGTTACCAACGAAACGATCCATCGCGATCTTAAATTACCCACAGTCAAAAAAGAAATCTCAAAGTTCAAATACAGATATCATACAAGAGTCAACAATCACCAAAACCCGTTATTCACCCAACTACTGGATAAAACGGATCAGACCCGCAGACTAAAAAGGCATTACCCCCTAGATTGAAACACCAGATTCAAGAAGAATCTAACTCGCTCTAACTTATATATTCCAAGCCACAGAACCACGCCAAACTAATTTACTAAAAATTCTGTGAAAGAATTGTTTGTAAATATTCTAACAAATAAAATAAATAAATCTGTTAGGTAAGACGTTCATCCTGTGACCGCGGCTACGTTCGGCGACTAGTCGTCGCCTCGAGCCCAAGCTCATTGACTCAAGTTTCGGACTATTGTATTTGGGTTGATTTATAAAGACTACAGTATTGGGAATTTTCCAAAGAATTTCAAAGGGAGCGACCGGTGTCCTTTCATCTCCGACATATATTTCCAACAACTTTATATCGAAGCTAGCTACGCTGGTGCGTAAATGTAAGTGAAGTAGATGAATGATTGACGGATGAAAACTTGGTAAAGAGATGTCGGATATTCTAAGGTTGGAGAATCAGTGAAGTTCGGTGACGAAAGTTAGTGATGGGTGTGTCTAGCACACGGGACCATCGGATTTGTTGATGACAATTTTGGTTAGGAAAGTGAGGACAACAGAAATTGCTCCTGATTGGATAAGAAGAAGGTTGGTGGACTAGGAAGGGTCTTAGCCACTACCGACAGAAAGTTGCTACCGGAACATACCGTAGACAATAAATTTAAGGAACACTTGAAATAAAAGATACTTGTTTGGTCTGAAGGACCTTAACTATGAAATCTTTTTTTTTGGTAGACTTTTTACAATCAATTCTCATTGAGAATTATAACTATAAATTATAGTATAGTATAAATTATATAAGTTATAAATTATTTTGGCGTGGTACTGTAACTTGGATTATAAGAGTTTATAGTATGTTTGATTCTAGTTGAAGCTAATGCTTAAATCTAAAGGGTATTGTCTTTTTAGTTTACGGATTTGATCCGTCGTGTCAAGTAATTGGGTAACTCACGGGTAACTATGAAAATGGCAAGATTTATGGTGGGTCCTTAAAAACTATTGAGGGTACGCAATAAAGGTGTGTGGTCATCTGGCTGCCATCTTGCCGGCGTCGTGGGGCCTGGGTTTTGTAGAGAGTCACCGGACGTAATATTATGTATTACGCAATTATATTATTAAATTCAAGTAAAATATCCTACATTGTGATAAAATATATTCGGTCATCCTATAAGTTCGTGCCGTTTTTCGAGCGGTTATATATGTTAAGATTGTTTACATACCTTTCAGTTTCATGAAAAAATGTAATCCCCCTCTCGTTGTACTTCTTCCCATTTTTCTGGTAGGCCCATTATTCCGTCTCGATAAAAGTTCTCTTGTTTTTCTTTAAAATAATTTTCTAAGCTATTTTTGAGAATGTCGATATTTTCAAATTTTTTACCTACTAAAAAGTGTTGTAATGCTCTGAACAGGTGGTAATCAGATGGGGCAATGTCTGGGGAATATGGGGGATGTGGTAAAATTTCCCAATTAAATTCGGACAATTTTTTTGTAACGCTTTTCGCGACATACGGTCTAGCGTTGTCGCGATGGAAGATAACGTTGTTCCTATTCGCTAAACCTGGTCGTTTTTCAGCTAGTGCTTCCTTTAATTTTTCTAACTGAGTGCAATATTTGTCCGAATTAATGGTATCACCGCTAGATAAAAGTTCAAAATAGAGTATTCCTTTATAATCCCACCATACACACGAAAGAACTTTACGTGGATGTAACCCTGGTTTTGCACAGCGTTGAGGTGGCAGATTTCGTTAGGACCAGCTACGTTTCCGTTCAGGGTTTTCGTAAAGTATCCACTTTTCATCACCAGTTACCAGGCGTTTAAGCAATGGCTCGTGTTTATTGCGCGCAAGTAACGACATGCACGCTGTCGTTCGTTCAAGACGGTTCCGTTCCGTAAGTTCATGAGGCACCCAAACGTTCAACTTTGACATCATCCCCATTTTTTTTAAACACCTATGAATCGTTGTCTTAGGTATTTTCAGAACATTTGACATCTCTTGAACTGTCAAACTTCGTGATTTTTCAACAAGATCCTGAATTTTATCTTCGTCTGTCTGAGGAGGACGCCCGGAGAGTTCCTCGTCTTCTAAACAGAAATTCCCAGCTCTAAAACGTTGGAACCGCTTCCTACAGGTGCGAGATGAAAACGCATTTTCTCCGTAAGCAGCACATATGTTTTTCGTGGCAATTGTTAGAGAACTTCCTTTCCAAAATTCATATAACATGAGATGTCGAAAATGGATACGCATTTCACTCATGATTTTTTACTGTTAGAAGTCACTGTGTTCACTATATTACGATCTTATACCCACGAAAATCTGCTCTAGCCTGTTCTCGATCAGCTAAGCTCAAGTGCATTGGTCCCTTATCGCCGTATGTTTATAAATCGTCGCATGAAATGTATACACAAAAGTCGGCACGAACTTATGGATGACCTAATATTTCCCGTATTTTATTTATCATTTTCTTTAAAAATATAGTTGTTAGCTATATAGATGCTACGAATTGTATCGTGCTTTTTGTCATTTTAGTCGGAAACATCTAACAAACAGGTGGTAAAACATCTTTTCATTACAAATTAAAAATAAGAAAGTTTGATTTTTCAACTGAAGAAGGTCTCAGCTCATTACGAGGCTTCATATTTTATATGGTGCCGAACGTTTGGACTCTCCGCCTCTCTTCCTCTTTTACTCGCATTATTCTTTTCTACATTCGCCATGTTTAACACTTCCTTGTCACTGGCTTCAGGAATAGAATCGTTTCTACATCTATTTTACTGTGTAATTGCGGCATTTAGGTCACGAATGTGCTGCGATTATTGCAAATTTCCTGCATATGATTTATTTACTTAATAAATTATTAGAGAAAGGAATTGTAGACGCTGTATATATTTATTATAAAAAGCTGGAAGAATGCGAGCAACGACATAGTTGGCGTTACTTGAAATTCAAGGTTTAGTCCAGTGTACGCTATTCAATACTCGGTTGTCCTCTCTGCTACCTTTCCCTTTGATCCTTTGATTGAATGAAATTGGATGGTCGAGTAATGTAATTTTATCCGGACTCAAATATCAATGAAGCAATACTAATGCAACAATAAAATTTTGTTACTCTTTAAAATTCTTTAAAATTAAATGTTTACTAACAAAATACAAATATGGCGATATACTTCAAATCAAATTAACTTATTGATGCTGCAAAGAAAAATAAGTTGCTATCATTTATTAAATAAGCTGCCTTCTTCATTGATATCCGAATCATATAAAATCTGCACCTATATAAAGAGCACGTAACTCACACTTGTCTGCGATTACGCTATTTTCATTCAGTGAAGCCAATCAAAATATTTACCAGAAATTCACGTGGCGCGATTGAAGGATGAGAGCTTTGTCGACGTAACTTTCCCTCGCTCTTTCCCGAAAAACAAGAATTCTGCTAACACGAAAGCAGAGATCGCTGCGAATCCAATTCATTAAATATTACGTAGGGGTCGTGAACGAAATTTTACTAGCAATAGAAAAGAAACAATACTGTACAGCCTCTTTCATGGACATTGAGAAAACATTCGACAAAGTGAATCATGAAAGCCTCTTACAAACAATCAAAAAATATTTCCTGGAACAAATCCACCACTTACTGAAATCAAACCTAAGCAACAGAATCTTTGTAGTAAAAATAAAGGATGTATTATGAAGTAAAAGACATCAAGGCAGGAGTACCACAAGTAAGCGTCTTAGGCCAAATATTATACACATCATACACTGCCGACATAGCAACAATTATTAACAGCAAAATATTGACATTCGTGGACGACGCGGCTGTAGTAGTCAAGCACACTAATCCAAAAACAGCAGTCACATTACTACAAGAGCACATCACAAAAATAGGAAATGGCTACAAGCTAAACAAATAAAAGCAAAGCCCAGTAAATGCAACCATATTACATTTACACTAAGAAAACGGAAACCACCAAATATTTAAAATATACTAAAAATATACAAAATGATAATAAAACTAATCTGGACGTACGGAATATCACGTATGGAGGACAGCAGCAATGAGCCACATAATTAAACCAGAGTCGCTACAATCGAAGATACTGAGAACAATAGTCAATGCCCCATGGTATGTCAGAAACGAGGATATACGCAGACTTAAAAATACCAACGGTCAAAGAAGAAATTGGCAGATACGCAGAAAAACACAAGGGAAGAACGGCAACACATCCAAACCAGCTGATTGCTGGAGCGAGCAAACCTCTCATAGAAAGAAGACTAAAAAGAAAACACCCCACTGACCTCACTAAAGAAATAAAATAGTCAAACTCGAAGATCAGTATCCTTTCGACTACCGAAGCGTGTAGACGTGTGTCTAGTGCCCAGTGAAGTTCACAATAAGTGACGACCCCCCGTCAAAAGTGAGTTGAAGCAGAAATAAACCAAGTGTTTGCTAAACTTACTTGTGGAAAATCCAACACTTCTAATCTCTAATCCAAATCGAAGCCTCTCGACTAGTTATTTCAATTTGAATTAACTAGCTGGAAGATGGCCCAAGTAACCAGATCAGGACCTTACAAAGAAAACTACAACCGCACCGTTCTACCTCCTCCGTGGCAAAAGGATAATATAGCCCACCTTTCAAACCACACCAACAGCATCAAAAAACGTAAGCATGATTCAGTAAAAAAAAAAAAAAAAAATGTAAGCACTAGTCAGAACGAACCGCCAACAAGTCACATTACCACTTACAATAGATTCGCAATATTAGAATCTACAGGCAATCCTATGGACGTAGTTGAAACATCAACAAATCAACACACACAAAACAATCCACCTCCCCCACTAATCTTCATTGATGATGTTATCGACATTCAAACAATGTCCATCGAGAAAGATATTAACAAAGAGGATTACGTTCTAGAAATTAAAAACAATCAGGTCAAACTAACAAAGTTACTAAAAACTCTGAACGCAAACTTACACACATCTCAACTGAAACAAGAAAGACCTTTTCGAGTGGTACTACGCAATATCCACCACTCAGCTAACTTAGAGTTTTTTTTTTTTATTTTATTTATTCGATTATTTACAAACAATTCTCATACAGAATTTTAAGTAAATTATTTTGGCGTGGTACTGTACCTTGGATTATAAAAGTTTATAGTCTGTTTGATTCTAGTTGAATCTGATGCTTTAATCTAAGGAGTATTGCCTATTTAGTCTGCGGATCTGATCCGTCGTGACAAGTAATTGGGTAACTAATGGGTTTTGGTGATTGTTAACTCTTATATGATATCTGTTTCTAAACTTTGAGATTTCTTCTTTGACTGTGAGTATCTTAAGATCGCGATGTATTGTTTCGTTGGTAACATACTGTTTGTTCGGCCAGTCGCGGGGAGACGCGGTCGCGAGGAAACGCGTCAACGGGAGTCGTAAATTCCCGTTACGATTTTCTTATTAATCGACGCCACGAACTGGTCGATCCCCGTATTTCTTGTGGGATAATCGGGGTGGTTCAAATGAAATTACACTGAATTGACAGATGTAACTTTATATTTCTTTCAGCAGCTTTATAGAGGATAGTTACGCTGGTGCGTAAGTACAATTTGAGTAAACGATTAATTTTAAGGGTAGAGACCCGATACAGACGTGATGACTCTTCTAGCGGCGAAGAGGAGTTTTAGAATATACCGATGACTGACGGAACAGGTGACTGAAGGGACAGTGACTTCAGGAAGTGAGGACACGTCTCGTGTTCCTACGGAGGAAAGCTTGGTGTGGGTGTGCCCTTTCGAACTAGGAATGCCGATTCGTTCTTCACACTTCTTGGTAGAAAGGTGAGGGTAACGATCCGCGATGCCCATTGGTTATCGCCAACGTTAATGAGGAAAATATTAGAAGAAAGTTTTCCTGCCAACGTGGCTCATGGGTGTCTTTGTTCTTGGATATGTTTGCTTTTCGGTACGGCAGATACCTGATTTCTCCGTAATTTGTACGAGTGTGGAATAAACCTAAGGACTGTTTTAAGGACCAGCCATAAACCTAAATTACTTATATAAATTGAGAGAAAGTTAAAAAGATTTGGTTTATAGTGGTTCCTTAGGTTTATTGGGGGTCTAACTTGGCTGTGTAGGTGGTGTTTTATTTCGTTTCTTATTATTACTGCTGTCCCAACGTGTGCTTTTCCTGAGGGGTGCTTCGTATCATATATGGTGTAGTGCGGTATTTTCATGTAACTTTTTGTGGTGAAGTGCGTTTCTGATACGAGTAATATATCTATGTTGTTGTGATACAGGAATGTTTTAGTTTCTAGGGCCCTTTGTTGTAGGCCGTTAGAGTTCCAGGCTGCTATTTTGATCGTGTCCATCTTTAT
>JACXIT010000207.1:111987-129695 GCA_014737525.1 Bombus difficillimus
TTTCTTTTTTTGCTGGGAGTTACAATCTTCCAGCTTTCGTTCTGGTGTGTTAGTTCGATGTTGGTGTTGTTCCTCTCGTCGTTCGTTTGTGTGGTTTCCATTTCTATTTCTTCGTTTGTTGGTTTGTTTGGGTCTGTTATTTCTACTGCTCTGTTTATTATGTATGTTTCGCCGTTGTTTAATATTTTTATTGGCTTTATTCCCTGCATATTTTTTTTTCTTTTTTGCTTGTTTAGCGATTGGTTATGGTAGTCACTTTGTCTTGTCGCACTTACGGAGACACTGTTTCGCACGTCCGCTTGGGTCAACTGCTCAGGCAGAACTGCATGATAGTTATATAGCTGGATTTAGTCTCGCTGATTTTGAAGAGCCATTTGTGGAACCATTTTTCCACAGAGTCGAGATCTCGCTGGAGCGTTGAGGAGGCAATTGTCGGGTCTGCGTGGGATGCTAATAGAGCTGTGTAATCAGCAAATGTCGCAGTGGTTATTTCTGTTATGGTTGGTAAGTCGGCAGTGTAGATGGTGAACAGCAGAGGTTCGAGGACACTGCCTTGGGGTATGCCAGCTTCTTTTGGGAATGTTGCGGTTATAGCGTCTAAGTATTTAATCACGAACAACCTATTGTTTAGGTAAGATTTTAGGATGGATTAGTAGGTGTGTGGTAGGATTGTCTTTAGTTTGAACAAAAGTCCTTCGTGCCACACTTTGTCAAATGCCTGCTGCATGTCCAGGAATACCGCACAGCAGTATTTTTTATTTTCTAATCCTTGGCTGATTTTATGGGATAGTCGGTGGATTTGTTCTATCGTAGAATGTTGCTTCCGAAAGCGGAATTGATGATCCGGCATTGTTTTCAGCTTCTCTAGGAGTGGAAGGAGTCGTTTCGTTAGCATCTTCTCAAATAGTTTGGATAGAGCGGGTAGAAGACTAATTGGGCGATAAGAGCTAGTTTCGTGGATAGGTCTTCTGGGGTTAGGGATTAGGGTAATTAGTGATAATTTCCAGGACTTTTGATAGTATTCTAGGCGAAGAATTGCATTAAAGATGGAGGTAATGAGAGCAATCCCTTTTTTGGGAAGCTCTTTGATAGCTTTGTTACTTATTTGATCATGTCCCGATGCGTTCCTGGGGTTAAGACGACGGATTAATTCTATAATTTCCACGGAAGCTAACTTAGATGAACTGAAACTTGAACTGTCAAATCATGGCCATGAAGTAACCAATATTAGCAATATAAGACATAGAATCACAAAAAACCCGCTATCCTTATTCTTTATCGACTTAAAGCAAAAACCAAACGACAAAGAAGCCTACAACATCAATCGTCTAATGAATTCGGTAGTAAAAATTGAACCACCTTTTATAAAAAAAGAGATAGTTCAATGTAAAAAGTGCCAAAGGTACGGTCACACGCAAAAATATTGTAACCGCAATTACCGCTGCGTTAAATGTGCAGGTACTCACCCCACAGACCAGTGCACTAAATCTTCAGAAACCCCTGCTATGTGCATCCTCTGTCAAGGAGAGCATCCTGCGAACTATAAAGGTTGCATAGCCTGCAAGACCTTGTATAATAATAAGTACCCCAAACCTAGAGTCAAGGACCTAACCAATCAAGCACTAAATCCACAAAAATTCACTACCCCTTGAATCTCGTACGCACAGGTAGTTCATGGAAATCAAAGCAGACCGAAAATCCATAGCGCTCAACCAGAAAGTAGTGTTCCTAGTTCACAAGACACAGATAACTTCAATAGGCTTGAAAAATTAATCGTGAAACAAACAGAGCAAGTTAATAACTTGCTATCATTACTTACAATCATCGTGGACAAATTAACACGCTCCGACGTAAAATAGAACGAATACGCATAGCTCTTTGGAATGCTAGCGGTCTAGCTCAGCATAAATACGAACTAGAACTCTTCCTAAAACAACAAGAAATTAACATAATGCTCATATCTGAAACTCACTTCACCGATAAAAATTATCTAAAAATAAATGGTTATAACTTTTACTATACCCAACATCCCAGTGGAAAGGTCCACGGCGGCACCGAAATTATCAAGACCAGCATAAAGCACTATGAGCTTCCATCGTTTCAGAAGGACTACCTCCAAGCCACAAACGTAGCGATAGAAGACTGGCATGGTCCAATCACCACATCGGCAGTATATTGTCCTCCTAGACATTCTATTTCCACAGAAAACTTCGACAAATTCCTCAAAGACCTGGGCAATAGATTCATAGCTGGAGGAGTCTATAACGCGACTATAAAACTCTAAGATCCTTAATTGATGCACCTTGGTATGTTACCAACGAATCAATACATCGCGGCTTTAAGATACCCACAGTCAAAGAAGAAATATCCGAGTTCAGAAACAGATATAATATAAGAGTTAACAACTACCAAAACCCATTAGTTACCCAATTACTTGTCACGACGGATCAGATCCGCAGACTAAAAAGGCAATACTCCTTAGATTGAAGCATTAGATTCAACTAGAATCAAACAGACTATAAACTTTTATAATCCAAGTTACAGTACCACGCCAAAATAATTTATTTAAAATTCTGTATGAGAATTGATTGTAAATAATCTACTAAATAAAAAGAAAAGAGAAAAAAACTAAGATGGTATCCCGCTAGGGGTAGCCATCCACATGTTATTTAGAAACGAAGTTAGAAAAATTTACCTGGACAAATTGTAGAGTACAATTTAAATAGCAATAGAAAAAATATTAATTAATTATGGAGGCAAAAAATTAAAGGAAAGATTAATCCTTTCTAATTTAAAATTCTATGAGGCGGTTTTCGATATGCTGTTACGGATTTTAATGAGTAGGCAAGTATAATGTTTAATCATTTGATTAAAGTTGATTTTTCTTACAACACATAGCGCAGGATGCTTTATGACTTCGAATGTCATAGTCTTCTTCTCTACGCCTTGTGCGAGATAAGCTAGAGCCCATGTATTGTTCGATTTCAGTATCCCTATGCACCCCGCTGACGAGGTTGACCTACTTTGCTCTGTGTAAGAAGGTTATCGCGCGCACAGCAGTATTTCGACCAATCTTTAATTGCCAATAACTCAAGCATAATGTCGGAAACGTAATATTTTTATTCTTGATTTTCATTTTATTCGTACTTCAAGAATTAAGAATTAAATTTGTCAAATCTGTAATCGATCACCTTGTATATATAATGGTATGAACTGTAGTCAAATTAGCAAAAATATGAATACATAAAAATCAAATGCTTATTAGTATTTGAATAAACACTCTCGAGCGATAGTATTAACGGTTACTATTATTGTCGAATCGTCTGCATAACCTAACCTCAATCGTCGTTTCGTTACAGACGAAAAACTTTACACGCGTCATTGATTTATTTAATAATCGATTTCCAGGATCTTCGTCGATATACATTTGCATGCGTCGTAGCACTTTCTTTGTCTCACTATCTTCTATACCACACTACTAACGGAACAGTTACATTCACTGTTTTTCCAGACGCCGTGCACACATATACTTCCACACACTCATATTCACATACGTGTGCCACTACTACACGGCCAATCTAGTCTAGCACACAAAATTATACATATCTCGATAATAATAAATAGATGTATAAAATATATAGTAATATTTAAGAACATTTTATGTGAATGTAATTCCAAATGCAAATTAAAAATGTGCATATATGCATCTTATTGCTTGCCAAGAATGCTTCTGGAGCGTTCAAAAATGTGCCCGCCCTACGCAATGTGTTAAAAGAACCACCCCTGAGATATCGTGACTATTCCTGAATAATTTCGAGAAAATCATACAAAAAAGAGCGGAAGCGTTGGTGAAGAATATCGTAAATTCTTCTTTGTAAATGAACTCCAAGGAGAAACGTTAGGAGAACTGTATAAACATAAAGTTGAATTTAATTGTAGTCGTAGTATAGGTTTAATTTATTCCGCTGTAGATCTTTTTAGTCTTTCTTACTTTTAGTTCCTTGAACTTCTTTCCTTTGGTCATTGTATTGTTTGTTATTTAAAAAATTTTTATTTAGTCCTAACGCGAGTGATTTGGAAATATTTTGTATATTAATATACCCGTTTAGAGATAATTGGTAGAAAATCAAATGCGACGCTTGACGAAGCACCTGTGACATCGACCACATCTCAATCCACATCAGAGACCAGGCCACACACCACAGCCAAGATAGCAGCCAGATATTTACACATCCTTACTGGGTACCCTCGGTAGCCTTAGGGACCCACCACAAATCTGGGCATTTTCATAGTTAAGGTTCTTCAGAACAAACAAGGATTTTTTATTTCAAGTGTTCCTTAAATTTATTGTCTACTATGGGAAGATCCAGGAAATTTGGTTTGTCTCACGTTCGGTGTCTCCCGCTAGAAATTTTCTCTCGAGGTCGGCTAGGACCCTTCCTTGCCCACCAACTTTCTTCTTATCCAATCACAAGCAATGACTATTACCCTCACTTTCCTAGTCAAAATTGCCATCAACAAATCCTATGGCCCTGTGCGCTAGACACACCCATCACTAGTATTCCTCCGCATGGCATCGTCACCGAACTTCTCTGATTTTCCATCCTTTGATCAGTCTACATCTCTCTACTAGTCGCCTAGTCGCCAAATCGCTGAACCCATCTCTCGCTTCATATCTTACTTGTGATATGTAAACATGAAACCGGAATGTTTGTATAGAAAATACACTTTTATTGTATGAAAATGATTAAAAATATTTTATTCGAAGTATTGCCCATCGCTAGCTATACATTTTCCCCACCTGTCTGGCAATCGGTGGATGCCGTGCCAAAAAAACTGTCGCTCTTTTGAGGCAAACCAGTCATCGAGCCATTTTCGTACATTTTCGTAAGAAGCGAAGTGCTGGTCAGAAAGTTCGTGTCCCATCGATGCAAATAAATAGAAATCGGACGGAGCCAAGTCTGGTGAGTAAGCCGCGTGCGAAAGTGTTTTCCAACTGAACGCTTCGATCGTTTCCTTGACCGGTTTTGCTGTATGCGATGGTGCATTATCACGAAGCAAAATTACTTTGCGTTGCCTTTTTCGATATTCTGGTCGTTTTTCACGCAAAGCTTGATTCAAATCGATCATTCGTTGTCGGTAGCGTTCGGTATTAACGGTTTCGCCAGGTTTTAACAGCTCATAATAGATCACACCCTTCTGATCCCGCCAAACACAGAGCATTGTCTTCCGTCCATAGCGATTTGGTCTTGTAGTCGATGTCGGTGGTTCGCCTGGAGTTACCCATGATCTTTTACGCTTAGGATTCTCAAAATATATCCACTTTTCATCACCAGTCACAATTCGGTGGAGAAACGACTTTCTTTTGTATCCGGCGAGCAGCATTTCGCAAGTGGTTTTTCGGTTTTCCTGCTGTCTTTCGTTCGGTTCATGTGGAACCTATTTTCCCACCTTCTGGATCTTTCCCATGGCTTTCACACGTACGGAGACGGCTTCTCGTGTCACGTTTAATTGATCAGCGAGTTGTTGTTGCGTTTGAGCGTCATCCTAGTCCAACGATGCTTGCAATTCGCTGTCTTGAAACTTTTTCGGTGATCTTCCGCGTTCTTCGTTCCTCGCGTCAAAATTGCCACTGTGATTTACCAAGAGCATGCTCACCGTAAGCTTCGACAAGCATTCGATGCGATTCTGCGGCAGATTTCTTCAAATGATAACAGAAAATCAATGCTGTCCGCGAATCGTAGTTTCCAGGCACAAAATTCAACATGTTCAACGCTATTACAAACTATGCTGTTGTATGAAACTTGTATTGTTGTGAGTCGAAAATGTTTGTGAGATGTCAACAAAGACTTTTGGCATCAATGACGCAATTTAGTGATAACTACATTATCAGCTAGGGCCATCTATAGGCAAACTCCGGCTCCATACTTACAGGTCTGATATACATCTCGCGGCACCGTACCTCACTACTTGCGAATAACTCCTACTACGATTAACATTGTGGTCTTGCTAATAATTATTCGAGTCGAACAGTTCTAACCTTATTGTAAACGACATTACAATTCGACATCGTAAATTATATTTTTATTTATTTATATTCTCCGCGAGACAAGTTGTTGGAATAAAGTTTATACTATAACCTATTAACCCAGTGTTATACTAATTCAACCACCTCTATTATCCTAATCGAAATAGGAGATCGATCAGTTCGTGGCGTCGATTATATAATCGTAATGGGAATTTACCACTGCCGTTGACGCGCCTACTCCGCGATCACGTTTTTCCGTGAACGGTCGTAACACCATAGTTTTGTTAAGGTTATATACTATATGAAAACTTCTAACATTGGCTCTTAGTATTTTTTAATTTCATCACAATAAATCATCCGTAATTATTAGAAATGGAATTTGTAATGCAAATATTTCTCCCTTCATCTTGACGAATAAGAATTTGTATATAACGCAAATGACATTAAAATGCAAGCGGTATAAGCAGTCAGTGATAAAAAGTCAATTCCTGTCGACCTTTTACGATCAAAGACCACTCAAAGCTATTTCTTGTGTGGTTTTGGAGATAAATATATGTATCGAATCATTCATGCATAACATTATCCAGTTTCAGTAGTAGGGTGAAGTTATTAAAAGTACGAGTATCTAAAGGAGCGACATATCGAATATCGTTACAGTACAGTGAAAGACGTGTCGGTATCTACTATTGCGAGGTCGCATTTTTGTTCGACTTATAATAAAAAATACGCAGTGAAAAGAGTATCAGGTAACAGGCGATATTTTGTTATTCTGTATTCAACTGTGTCTTCCATTAGCTGTCATTTATCACTACCAATGTCATATAGATCAAAAATATCATCAGGTTATTAATTACTACAATAGTTTAAATGAAGTTTTTGAATTCTCAAATATTTATTTCATATTTTACATTTTACGCCGGAAAACAAGTTCGTTATTGTGATTTTGCAATAATTTACAGCCAGTCAGTAGGGTAAGTAGTAACATACTTGCACGAGACACCCGTTATTTCTTAGCAAAAATTGAGTCACTCCGTGGTGATAACATTAATCATGCGAGATATTTTAGGCATTTTACATTTTAAATGGTAAGATCCCTTCTTGTTAGTGAATAAACTGAAATATATGCGAATGAACTGAAGTATACATAAGTAACATTGACTACATTGACTAAAAGAAACGATGAAATGATAGTGGAGTGTTTATGCATTTACGCAATTATTTTATTAACTTATTTTATAAAAATAATGTATATCGCGAAAAAAATACATTTCCCTTATTTTATTTATCACTTTCTTTCGAAATATATTTGTTAATTATTTAGATTCTGCGTCAAAATATCTCTTTGAATAAGAACATGAACATCGTTTTATAGAAATTCAAGAGTTAAAAAGACTTCATGTTCAATGTTTTTATAAAATTGTCGTTAGTTGATTATAATAATTTTCTTTACTTGTGTGCTATATATATGGGTATGTGTGTTCAATATTTAACGTATGAAATCTTTATAACACAACAATTTGTGCAATAAAAGCTTTGGTATT
This sequence comes from Bombus difficillimus, assembly GCA_014737525.1. NCBI lineage: Eukaryota > Metazoa > Arthropoda > Insecta > Hymenoptera > Apidae > Bombus > Bombus difficillimus. The sequence continues at coordinate 119,557 of JACXIT010000207.1, forward strand.
GTAAAGATCAAACAGAAAACAAGTTACAAAACTAAATAACGTAAAACTTAATGCACTATAATATACATAAAAAGGATAATATAAAATTATTGCACATTCCTGGAGCTAAAGTAAGATGAAAATGGAGCACAAAAAAGTGCGCTTTGTTTCTTATACGAACGATAGATGAGCAACAGCTTATCTCGTGCAAATCGTAAAGAAGAAGACTATGACATCCAGGGACGTAAAGCATTCCGCGCGACGTTTTCTAAAAAAAATCATCGATTATAGATTAAACCTGTTTACTCAAGGAAATCTGTAACGGCATATCGGAAATACGAGTCCTTTTACCTCCATAAATAATTAATAAATAAGAGCACATATAAACGATATTTATCCAGACTTCATCGTCCCTTCCACGCGTGCATGCATAAAAATCACATACGTATTAAGTATTCTCCAGGTGCTATTATATGTGAGCGAACATTGTCTCGCACGAACCACGCAAATGTTCCACACAAATTACCGATCACCGCATAATACTGTATTCACACAAATACAAATAAAATAAAAAATACAGAAGCCAAAGGAAACTACAAAAAGATTTGTTAAGCTTAAAATCTCAACTATAACAAGTTTTGTACATTATTTTAAAAATTTGTCCACTTACTATTTGATAATTCAGTGGCAAATATTGGGACTGAAAGTGTGAAGATCCTGCAACATGGATACAATCAATAAATATTGGAAAGAAAATGCGTTCAATAAAGGGTTGAATAAGGCAAATACTCTGGAGGAATTCTACGCCGGTAGTGGGATTCTTGTGACTGGAGCAACTGGTTTTGTGGGAATAGGTCTTCTGGAAAAACTGATGCGCGTATGTCCACGCATCGCTGTCATTTATATTCTAATTCGTCCAAAAACGAACGAAACGATAGAACAACGATTTAAGAAGATCATGGATGATCCCGTTCGTAAATATATTCTTGTTTCTTTCAATGTTTAAGCCTGTCAGTGGCCAAATTGATTAACTCTCATTTCTGGAATTATCGTTTTCAGATTTATGATGGCATTAAAGCAAAAAACCCCTCACTTTTCAGCAGAGTTTATCCCGTGAAAGGTGACGTGAGTGTGTCGGATTTAGGTCTTTCGCGAGAAGATAGAAATCTGTTGCTCGAGAAAGTAAACATAATGTTTCACTCCGCGGCCACTGTGAGATTCAATGAGCCGTTACACGTGGCTGTTAATGTGAATACGAAAGGTACTGCTCGTGTCATCGAACTTTGGAAGGAACTAAGTCATCCAATTAGCTTCGTGCACGTGAGCACGGCATACAGTAATGCGAATCTACCTGAAATTGGGGAAAAGATTTATACGTAAGAATAAATTACACGCAAACATTGTTTCATGGTTTACGAATATTTCATTTGTACTTATAACGTGAAGAATATGTTCGCCTATTATTGACTTTCCAGCACGAGCTTGAGTCCTTTAGAGGTGATCGATATGTGTGACAAATTGGACGAAACGTCGATCAACCAAATAGAAAAAAAGATTTTAAAAACTTATCCAAACACATATACATTCAGTAAGAATATGGCAGAGCAGATTGTAGCAAGCAAGTGCAGAGATCTGCCAGTTGCGATAGTGCGGCCAAGCATAATTGGTGCCTCTTTGGAAGAACCATGTCCTGGTTGGATACGGAATATTTCTGGAATTACAGGTATTTTAATAGATATTCTTCAATACCAATTGCTCAATACACCTTACATTTCGCAAAAGTGGAGTTAATCGGTTAATTTGTGAGAGGCTAAATGTGAGGCTTTCCACTAGATTATCATTATTGTAGTTCAAATTTGTTGTCGCTCACTATTACGAGAATTCATTCTTATCTATTTAGCATTACATTTCTGCTGATCGAAAATCACAAATAATTTCTGCACCAATTTAACGTTACCAGGTACCTTTCTGCTAATCGCTAAAGGATGTGCAACAGCGATACGAGGTAGGAGAGATGCAAGATTGGATGTAGTGCCTGTCGATTTCGTAGTCGACACTATAATATGTACTGCATGGCATGTCACGTTACATCGTGATCATGAAGTTAAAGTTTACAACTGCACGAGTAACGCATGCCCTTTTAAGTAATATTTATTACGAATATTTTTGAACTAATGTAATTCGATTGTTAAAGTATTCCAAAAGTTTCAGTTTATTTAAGTAACAATAATAGCGCAAATGGACAATGGAAGCGCAAACAAACGTAGAATACAAAAGTCCACTTTTGATCTCAATACGTTAATTTAGGAAAATACTGATATAATGTAATACTTATATAATCGTATAATATTTCCTAAGATACTCGGATAGCAATAAAGTTTACTTCAAGCGTAATTCGATTAATTGTACAAATGTAATTGTTTCAATTGGCAAGATGGGGTCAGATGAAAGATGTCATGGTGAAATATAGCATAGAAACGCCACTGAAGGATACGCTATGGTACCCGGGTTGTCCAATGATAGCTAATAGATATATTTACAACGTTCGGAGTGTAATTCCGCTTATTTTGCTTGCGTTCGTCGTAGATACATTTTTAAGACTCCGAGGTAGTAAGCCAATGTGAGTATTCTACCAATCCTCGAACAACGAGAACAATCTTTCGGGGATAGTCTCTGTCTTCATTTGTAATAATAACTAAAAATGATATTTCAGATTGATGAAACTTCTGAAAAATGGCAATAAGCTGCTCACATCGCTACAATATTTCACCTTGCACGAATGGACTTTCCAAAGGGATAACTGTTCCGACTTAACGAGGGAAGTAAAAATGTTGAACGACAGCGATATGGTCAAACTAGATTTACGGGATATGAATTGGGACAAGTATGTTGCAACTTACCTGATTGGAATTAAGAAATTTATTCTGAAAGAAGACTTTAACTCAATAGCCCGACAACGATTATCAATGTGCGTATGAAGGTATTTTCGCATAAAAAAATAGGAAGTTATATAAATACATATACTTTCGATTATTTCAGGCTGTTCTGGATACATCAGATCACCAAAATATCCGGTATAATAATTTTGCTCTGGATAATATTATGTTTTCTGTTCTGACTATTTGAACGTTACCTTTTTCTCCTTTAAGCAAAAATAATATAAATACAATTTTACGAAGAAGGGGCTCATCCGCTTCACTTGTGTTATTTCTAAATAAATTCATTTATAACATTGCTTGGAAAGGATGTGTGTATTTATATTCACAATCAATCAGTAACTTACACAATTTCTAAACAAAAAATTTCACGAAATTTCGGCATGCGTTTGCGTGAATTCATTAGCGCACTCCGATTATTATCGTTACGAATGTCGAATAACATACGAATGAGAGAAGGCATATTTTAACGATTTCTATCCTTTTGCAAATCATCATATGAAGGGTTTCTAACCTCGTACGTCTTATTTTCTAGATTTTTCCAGTCTACATTTGTCAATCTCAACATTTTTCTGTAAAATCATTATATTTCTTTCCATATGCGAAAATCCTGCTTTGCGTACCTTCGTACATCTTAGCAATGGCATCCAACTTTTCACGAGTTTCAAAGAGACATACATTTCGTTTCTAACGACCTTTCGGAGCATCTTGTATAAGAAAATGTTAAATTAAAACGCGCGGGTGGCCACCTGTCCTTCGTCACCTTCGTCTGTGGAAAGAGAAATCGTAGATAACGACCATAAACCGTTTGTGGTAAACTACTATGGGTTGGATACTAATTTTGATTGTTCGAAGAAAAAATAGAGATATACCGTGTTATAATCACTTAAAATCACAGAATATCACAAACTACGAGAATGTCTACAATATTTACGGTCGTGCATGTGCCACGTATTAAACCGTACGGAGCTTTTTGTCTTTCTTTTTTAAATACACTTTGATATCTCAAAGGTGGTTCGATAGAATTTACTACGTAGGATAAACTTCGCTTAACTTTGTAGAAAATATTAGTATTTTAATTGTAAAGTGTTAAGGACTATAATTATTTCGCAAAATGAAATAAAATTCACTCTTTGTGGAATAATACAAGAAGAATCGATTTCTGGAGATTGGGAATGGTTTTATAGTCGTACATTTGAAAGAGTGGGGTATTCGATCTAAGAAATTTGTTGTTTTAATGGGCCATGTTCAGATGACAAAGGTTTGTCAGATGCGCAACACATGCTTGATAATTCCCTTTATATAGAATCTACGAAAACAAAAATTATGTTATAATAGCGAAAATCCGAATTCCAGGTGATCTGTATTTTACAGGAAATTTTATTTAGGAATGTGAATTTTCATGAAAATGAAGTAACATTTAACGACAAAACTTAACGATATAATTCGGTGAGATTTAATTAGTTAGTAAAAACTTATATATAAAAACATACACAGTATGTATATATATTGGAATTGGAAGAATTACAAGTATGTAATTACAAATTACAAAAATTTAAGAGAATTATACGAAGTAGTAAGAAGTAAACAAAAATTAGAAAATGATTTACTATTCAATAATGCATATTGAATGATTATTGCATAAGCTGAAACTTTCAAGGAACAGACTCTCTATGTCTTTTATATCTTGTTTACAGCGGTGGACGTAAACAAGCACGCCAGGTAAAGGAATATTTTAATTTAAAATATTTCAGGAGTTTCTAATTTTTTAAATATTGCGCCTTCACGGCTTTTGAAGACGTAGTATTTCACCGGAGACAGGAGATCAAGAGTAGTCACGAGACAAGATAATATCTCGCCAATAAATAGAAAAAACGCACCCGCTTTGTCACAATACAATCTACTCTATCATGAAATACAGCAACTTTCGATCCACTTCTTTAGCTTTGTATCGACGTCATGAGATGAAAGAAATTGAATCATATTCTATTATAGAATTCAATTAGTAAGTAGTCGTAATGGAGATTATATCAAACTTTATGATGCCTCTTGTTGAGGTTATTGTGGTTGTATGGATTAAAGAACACGTGGATAAATTGTAAAAGTAGCAAATATGTTTAATGAGTACGAATGGATACAAGTATGAATAGACCAAGCGACTTTAATTTAATTCACCAGAACCTCTCGAGGCATTCCGTTTGAATCCAAAAAAGATACTGATCGCCCTTCGATTTTTTCCTTTGTCTTCTCTGGGAGACGACCCCCACTAAGCTCGGGTCACACCGCAGTTCGCGCCAATGATCACGCATGCCGTCTTCTTTGTGTAGATGAGATAACGGACCGAAATCGCCCTTTCTAAAACTCGACGCTTGTCTATTGTCTAAGCACTCTCAATGGCTTCAGTGACCGAGGAAACTAAACAGTACAGATGTAGAGTTTTTCCAGAAGTGCTAACCACTTCAACACCTCTTTACAAATGAAAAGATATTTTTTTTTCGTGGGGAAATCCTCATGGACACTCGGCGTTGCGTAGCAACGACCGAGTAGTGTCGGACTCTTACCGACTAAAACCGCACGGTGGTCGTCCCGACGTTAAGAGGTGCCCCGGGAACTCTTTCGAATTACTACCTGGGTGCAACCTCGTTGTCTATCTCCCTGCTGTCGCTGTTATCGAGGGAGGCGTCTCAGCTTGAGTTGGGCCGTTAGGGGGGACCACGCCCCCTAACGCCGCGACCCTGGTTTGACGCTCCCGGAGCGGCGGCGGCGATGCCGCTCCCCTGCGTCGTACAGAGTATCTTTGATGGTGCGACAATCTGCTCGGATCGCCTGCTCCCCTCCGAACTCTTTTTGCCCGTTCCTTCGCCTGCATCACTTCTTCGCAGTAGATGCGGACGGCATTGGCTTCCTGATTACTAATGAAAACATCTGCCTGACTTTTACCTATAGCATATTTCCGGTAGTTCAGTTCTTTAATGCGTATGAAACCTTGACGAGTTTGGCGATTTTCATATTTTTTTTATTTTATTTATTCGATTATTTACAAGCAATTCTTTTACAGAATTTTCAGTAAATTTTTTTGGCGTGGTTCTGTAGCTTGGATTATAAAAGTTTATAGTGAGTTAGATTCTTGTTGAATCTGGTGTTTCAATCTAGGGGGTAATGCCTCTTTCGTCTACGGATCTGATCCGTCTTATCTAGTAATTGGGTAACTAATGGGTTTTGGTGATTGTTAACTCTTATATGATATCTGTTTTTGAACTTTGAGATTTCTTCTTTGACCGTGGGTATCTTAAGATCGCGATGTATCGTTTCGTTGGTAACATACCAAGGTGCGTCTACAAGGGATCTTAGAGTTTTTGATTGGAATCGTTGGAGGATTTCTATGTTGGAATTACTCGCTGTTCCCCATAGTTGGATCCCATAGGTTCAAACAGGTTTTAATATGGCTTTATATAGGGTTATTTTACTCTGTATGTTTAAGTTGGAGCGCCTGCCGATGAGCCAGTAGAGTTTTTTCAGTTTTGTTTTCAGTTCTTTGGATTTCTCTACGATGTACCGTTACCAAGTCATTCTTCTGTCTAGAATCAGGTATTGGAATATTATTTATGGTCACCTATGGGCAGGATTGTTTTCGCAGTGGGAAAGTTATATGGCTGGATTTATTCTCGTTGATTTTGAAGCGCCATTTGTGGAAACATTTTTCCATAGAGTCGAGACCTCGCTGGAGCGTTGAGGAGGCGATTGTCGGGTCTGCGTGGGATGCTAATACAGCTGTGTTATCAGCAAATGTCGCAGTAGTTATTTCTGTTAGGGTTGGTAAGTCGGCAGTGTAGATGGTAAACAGCAGAGGTCCGAGGACACTGCCTTGGGGTATGCCTGCTTCTATTGGGAATGTTGCGGTTATAGCGTCTGAGTATTTAATCATGAACAACCTGTTGTTTAGGTAAGATTTTAGGATGGAGTAGTAGGTGTGTGGTAGGACTTTCTTTAGTTTAGTTTAGTCTAGGAGTGGAAGGAGCCGTTTCGTTAGCATCTTCTTAAATAGTTTGGATAGAGTGGGTAGAAGACTAATTGGGCGATAAGAGCTAGTTTCGTGGATAGGTTTTTCGGGTTTAGGGATTAGGGTAATTAGTGATATTTTCCAGGACTTGGGATAGTGTTCTAGGCGAAGAATTGCATTAAAGATGGAGGTAATGAGAGCAATCCCTTTTTTGGGAAGCTCTTTGATAGCTTTGTTACTTATTTGATCATGTCCCGATGCTTTCCTAGGGTTAAGACGACGGATTAATTCTATAACTTCCAAGGAGGAGAAGGGTTCAATAGGAGGAGACATCTGGAAGGGAGAGTGTAAATATTTCGTTATTTCGGCGGCAATAGCGGAGGAATGTGGTTTGAAGACATTGGTTAAGTGATTAGCGAACAAGTTGGCTTTTTGTATAGGGCTACGCGCCCATCCACCTTGCGGACAGCGAATTGGGGGGATTATTTTCAGAGGACGGGTGAGTTTCCTGGATGCCTTCCATAGTGAGTAGCTGGTGTCAGCCGTGGGAGATAGATTGGCAAGGTATTTTTGGAAACAGTTATTTTTGTGATTTTTGATGATTCTGGTTAGCTTTCTTGTTGCATTGTTTAGTTTGCGCTTGTCTTCAGGCGTTCTATGATTTTCCAAACTCTTCTAAGTCTTCGTTTTTCAGCTATTTTTAGTACTATGTACTGGGGGTATTCGTGTTTGTTGGCAAGACACAAGGTAGGGATAGCAGGGCGGATCGCGTTTATTATAATGGTGCTAAGAAATTCCGTGGCTGCTTCTAGTTCTTCGTTTGTTTTTAAGGATATTGAGGCTGATGTATGATTGAATACTTCCCTAAAAAGTTGCCAGTTTGTGCGTTGGTTGTGAATAAAGCCATTAGGTTGGTTTTCGGTTATTGTTGAGTTAATTGTTGCTATGACGGGTGAATGATCTGAAGAGAGTTCGACAGAATAGTTGATTTGGATGTATCTTGGCGAGATGTTTTTAGTTATGAAAAAGTCTAGTAGGTCAGGTAGTTTGTTAGTGTCTGTGGGTCAGTAAGTGGGTTCGTTTGTACTAATGTAGTTAAGTCTGTTGGCGTTTATGGATTTTCAGAGGTTTTTGCCTCTTACTGTGATAAGTCTGCTACCCCATTGCGTATGTTTAGCGTTGTAGTCTCCTCCAGCTATGAATCTATTGCCCAGGTCCTCGAGGAATTTGTCGAAGTTTTCTGTGGAAATAGAATGTCTCGGAGGACAATAAACTTCCGATGTGGTGATTGGATCATAGCAGTCTTCTATCGCTACGTTTTTGGCTTGGAGGTAGTCCTTCTGGAATGGTGGAAGCACATAGTGTTTTATGTTGGTCTTGATGATAATTCCGATGCCGCCGTGGGCCTTTCCACTGGGATGTTGGGTATGGTAAAAGTTATAACCATTTATTTTTAGGTAATTTTTATCGGTGAAGTGAGCTTCAGATATGAGCATGTCAATTTCTTATTGTTTTAGGAAGAGTTCTAGTTCGTATTTATGCTGAGCTAGATCGTTAGCATTCCAAAGAGCTGTGCGTGTTTGTTTCATTTTATGTCGGGGCGTGTTAATTTGTCCACGACGATTCTAAGTAATTAGCATGTTATTGATTTGTTCTGTTTGTTTCACGATTCATTTTTCAAGCCTATTGAAGTTATCTGTGTCTTATGAACTAGGAACACTAAGTTTTGATTGAGCGCTATGGATTTTCGGTCTGCTTTGATTTCCTTGAACTACCTGTGCGTACGAGATTGGAGGAGTAGTGAATTTTCTTGGATTTGGTGCTTGATGGGTTAGGTCCTTAGCTCTGGGTTTGGGGTACTTATTATTATATAAAGTCTTGTAGGCTGTGCAACCTTTATAGTTCTCAGGATGCTCTCCTTGACAGAGGATGCACTTGGCAGGGGTTTCTGGAGCTTTAGTGCACTGGTCTGTGGGGTGGGTACCTGCACATTTAACGCAGTGGTGATTGCGGTTGCAATATTTTTGCGTGTGACCGTACCTTTGGCACGTTCTTCATTGAACTATCTCTTTTTTTATAAAAGATGGTTCAATTTTTACTAGCGAATTCATTAGACGATTTATGTTATAGGCTTCTTTGTTGTTAGGTTTTTGTTTTAAGTCGATGAAGAATAAAGGTAGCGGGTTTTTGGTGATTCTATGTCTTATGTGGGTGATGTTGGTTACTTCATGGCCATGATTTAGGAGCTCAAGTTTCAGTTCTTCTAGGTTTGCTGAGTGGTGGATTTTGCGTAGTACTACTCGAAAAGTGTTTTCTTGTTTCAATTGGTAAATGTGGAAGTTTGCATTCAGAGTTTTTAGTAACTTTGTTAATTTCCTGTAGGAGTCTAGATTAGCAGGCAGGATTTTAACCTGATTGTTGTTAATTTTTAGGGTGTAGTCTTCTTTGTTAATTTCTTTTCCAATGGATCTTGTCATTGTTTGGATGTCGATAACATCATCAATGAAGATTGGTGGCGGGGGTGGATTTTTGTGTGTGTGATGGTTTGTTGGTGTTTCAACTACGTCCATAGAGTTGTCTGTGGATTCTAATATTGAGCATCTGTTGTAGGTGGTGATGTGACTTGTTGACGGTTCGTTCTGGTTAGTGTTTACATTTTTTTTACCTGCATCAAGCTTACGTTTTTTTGTGCTGGTGGGGTGGTTTGAGAGGTGGGATATATTGTCCTTTTGCCACGGAGGAGGTTGAACGGTGCGGTTGCAGTGTTGTTCGTGAGGGCCAGATCTTGTTTCTTGGGCCATCTTCGAGCTGGTTAATTCAAGTTGAAATAACTAGTCGAGAGGCTATGATTTAGTTTAGAGATTGGTAGTGTTGGATTTTCCATGAGTAAGTTTAGAGAACACTTGGCTCTTTTTTTCTTTTTTTTCCTTTCTTTTTCCGGTTCAATTCACTTTCGACGGGGGGTCGTCACTTATTGTGGACTTCACTGGGCACTAGACACACGTCTGCATGCTTCGGTTGTCGAAAGAGGACTGAATTTTCATATGATAACCAAAAATTATTTTTAATACAAAAAGGTCTTAATAAAGGAAGGTTGAAAAACTGCTACATTTTCAATTGTCAATAAGACATTAGCTGCACAGCATATGTTCAATATGTTTCCAGTTCCAATTTACATTCACTTTGGTGCGTTCTCTCATAGAAGTTCTCATAGAAGCACATCC